>BJCM01084252.1:0-14376 GCA_018326385.1 Flaveria bidentis
TATTATTGACCTTTTATTTTTAACATGTTTTAGGAAATACTCAAGTTTGATCGCCACTTTTGAAGCTTGCTCACACCTAGGAATGGACCTAGTTAAATAAATGAATGAGCTTGTTATATTTCTTATTATGCTTGTTAATTTCTTTATTTGAGACTTATGTTTGTAATGTTACCTTTGAAACTTATGAATAATATATTTGGATTTAATAATAGCGTTATGTGGTTGTGAACGATCTTAACTCTCACATCTCGACGTTTCCGCCGTCAAGGTTGGGGTGTGACAATTTGGACTATTTTGTCACTTGCTGTCACAAATAACTGGTCTTTGTGTCAACTTGATGTTCAGAATGCATTTCTTCATGGTGACTTGCAGGAGGTGGTGTACATGAAACAACCACCTAGATTTGTTGACCCTACTAAACCGGATCATGTGTGCTTATTGCACGAATCTCTTTATGGGCTTAAGCAAGCCCCTCGTGCCTGGTTTACCAAGCTGTCTTTGGCACTTCATCACTTGGGCTTTTCCGGGTCTAAAATCGATCGGTCTCTGTTTATTCGTATCTCTAATGGCACATTTGTTTATATCCTTGTGTATGTTGATGACATAATTGTTACATGTAATCAATTGGCTACAGTTTCTCAGGTGATTGAGCATCTCAGCTCTATGTTTGCCATCAAGGATCTGGGTTCATTACACTATTTCTTGGGTATTGAGGTAGTACACCATGGTTTTGATTTACTCATCTCTCAAAGGAAATACATCTTGGATATTCTTCAACGGGCTGGTCTTTCTCATTGCAAACCCGTTAACTCTCTCATGAGTCCTTCTTCAGTCCTCTTACCTGATGACAATCTTCCTCTCGATGATCCCTTTAGGTATCGACAGGTCGTAGGGGCCAATGGCGGACCTACATAGGGTTGAGGGGTAGCCTCCGCTACCCCTCAACTTTTTATGCGTAGTGTAAAAACTTACATTTTTATGTAAAAAAATTGTTTTAAGGTTTTACGTTACCCCTGGAAAAATATTACGTTAGAAATTTTATGTTACCCCTAACAAAAATTTAAACTCAATACTTCATAGAAAATTTTAAATTTTATAAAAAGTAGTCTAATAATTTATAAAAAAATATCACCTTTTATAAATACATTATAAATCCAATTAACATTGAAAGCCTAATTTATTAAAAACCCAATTAATTTAAAAGCCCAATTTACCCATTTGAAACCTTGAATCTTTGAAATTTGAAGGTATTCTTTCTACACTCTAAGTCTAAGTGTTATTTGCAAGATTCTTAGAGTAGAAGATTGATTATTTTTTATTTGATTGTATTTTTAGGTATTATTGACAATTAGAAATTTGTAATGAAATTAGGGATTGAATTGTGTTATATGAATCAAAGATTATGGATTTTATATATTTGAATTGTACTATATGAACTAAAGATTATGGATTTGAAATTAGGGTTGCTGCCAATTTACATCTTTGAAATCTTGAATCTTTGAAGTTTGAAGGTATTCTTTCTATATGTTGTTAGTCTGCTACTTGAAGGTATTCTTTTTTACTTTTTAAGTTTTTTTTTGCAAGATTTCAGTATTATTTGTAAGATTTGAAGAGTAAGAAATTGATTAATGGTTATTTGATTTAATTTTTAGGTTTTATTGGCAATTAGAGATTTGTATTGAAATTAAAGATTTGTGTTATTTGGTTAATAACTTACTAAACAACTAACAAACCCAAAATACCAAAAAACATAAATAACTTAATAAGTAAACAAATAACATGACCAAAGTTATACTAAGACCAAAATTTAAATAACTAAACAACTAACAAACACAAAATACCAAATAACATTTTATAAAAATATTAATAAGTAAATAATTAACAAACCAGAAATTCCAAACAACATAACTAAAATTATAATAAGCCCAAAATTTAAATAACTTAAAAATATAACAAGTTTACAAGCTCAAATACCCATTACCCAAACTAAACAAATTAAAAAAAAATCTAGTTATGCCCATAACCCTCACCGCCTCACCCTGTCGCCGATCACCCAACAAACTTTCTCCCTGTCGCCAATGATAATGATATGCAACCAACTAATTTTGATATCAAATCAACAAGTCCTTCAAGTTCAATTCATTCGAGTTAAATTCCTTCGGATTTGTTTTGAATGATCTTCATTCGAAACCCTTTATTATCGTATTTTATTTCTTTTATTTATATAAATATACGGTAAAAAAATTTACGTTACCCCTGAACTTTTCTTCTAGATCCGCCACTGGTAGGGGTCCTTCAATATGCCACCCTCTCTCGTCCAGACATTGCGTTTTCTGTCAATAAGGTGTGTCAGTTTATGCATGCCCCTACTGAAAATCATTGGGCTAGTGTTAAACGTATCCTACAATATCTCAAGGGTACAATCGACCTTGGCTTATTGTTCTCTTATGCTTCAGGATCTCGACTCCATGCCTTTTTCGACTTCACTTGGAATACAAAGCTTCGGGCTTTTTCGGATTTCGATTGGGCCGGGTGCCCTAACGATCGTCGTTCAACGAGGGGATTTGCGATCTACTTGGGCTCCAATCTCATCTCTTGGTCTGCTCGCAAAGAACAGACCGTCTCTCGATCGTCAACAGAATCTGAGTACAAAACTATGGCAGATACAGTAGCTGAACTAATATTGTTAAAGTATCTTCTTAAAGAACTTGGTTTGGATTATCAAGTGCCAACTCTTTGGTGTGATAATCTTGGTGCAACGTATCTCTCTGCTAACCCGATATTTCACGCAAGCATGTTGAAATTGACTATCACTTTGTTCGTGAACAAGTTGCCCAAGGAAAGTTAAATGTCAAGTTTATTTCAAATGATGATCAAGTTGCTGATGTGTTTACAAAGCCCTTATTCTCACAAAGATTTGAGTTGTTATGGTCCAAGTTGCAGGTCGTTCCCCGCCCTCAACTTGCGAGGGAATGCTAGACTAGTTAGACAAGTCCTTTATTGTAGAGGGTATTAAATTGTAATTGTTTATCTATATATAGAGCTTATGTTCTCATTCATAAATTATCAATAACAATCAAGGTTTGATTCGCCACGAGTACCCTAATACTCACTTGTATACCCATAAACCTGATAGGTTATAACTTACAAGTAGCTTGTACTTAACTAACATAAGATTTTAAATCAAGTTTTTATGATCGAAGATAGAACTAGAATTTCCAATTCCTAGAATTCTAAAATGTACAAATACCACCGAAAACCGGTCGTCTTTTAACATAGTGACACTCCATGCTTATCCCGTCAAATTGAAACAGGTTCAAGTCTTACAAAACGAGAAACACGTCAATTTTATAAAATAATTTATAAAATAATACTCAAAAACACAAGTCCTCTTGGCAATTCTACCAACTGTACATCTACCTCACATCATGAAACTTATCGTCCCCATCACCTCTCCTCGTTCACATCGCCCTTCATTTTAACACCACACTCTCATCTTCCATCGTTTCCACCGCCCCCAAACCCATACAAGAATCCCCTCATCTCCTCCACCATTGCAATCCACAAAGCTTCAACCTTTATTGCAGCAACTGTAGTCATTCAACAATGGCGTCATTCACTGTCAATTGCCCCAAAACATTAGCTTTCTTTGCTGCTAACCCTAACCCTAAGCAGAACCCCACCCTCCGTAACAACTCTGTCGCTCTGTTTCAGTCGGATTTGAAGTCCAATCGTGCGTTGGTCGCTGGATCCTCGTCGATAGGATTTCAGGTAATGGGATCTTGCTGAAAAAAGATTGAATTTTTACTTCAGGTGTCTTTTGATATGGGAATTTCGTGATTGATTCTTTGGATGTGGATTAGATTTGTGGTTTTAACAACTGTGATTAGGCTTATTTCAGTATCAGAAACTTTTGTGTGATGTGTAGACTGTAGTAACTAGTAATGTGATCTGTTATGGAATCACGAGAGAACAGAAGCTAGACTTGATAGATATGATAAATCTGCTGATTTGATGATTGGATATTGTTGTTCATTGGAGATGATTACTTAGATAACATAGGTTTACTGGCTAATTTCATCAGTACAAACTTTCTATGTTTTGTGATTCAAGAACTTTTAGAATCTGCAATTTTAGGTAAATTTGGTCCTTTTATGACCTTTTGAAGGTCAGAACTTGATTCATTGAGACTATATCTGTCAGATAATTGTATAAAGTTTTATGCTTGCTTTGGTTTATGTTTCCCATCAATTGTGCGAGTTACTCTACAGTCTAAAATACCGTTTTCATTTGAATATTTGATTTACCCAATGCTTAAAAATGAGCATATTGATTTTAACATTTTAAATGATTAGTTTATATTATGAAGTTGACTAGTTGAGTTATATTTTGACATCATGCTATTTGATTGTTATTCTATGTAGTCATCTAAGAGGGACCAGAATAACCTTACGAGAGTCTCTGCCCAACTTAACGAGGTGAGCTACAAATTTTATCAGCTTTTGCCTAGCAAGTGCATAAACAACTTACCTTGCGAAGTTTGTCATATGTATTTCTTTTTCCCTTTGGCCTTTATCTAAATCTCTAATTTTTTGACTAAAGACTGCCCTTGAGAAATCACTAAATTCTGCACCCGCTTCAAAGAAATCAGAGGAATCAATCGAGATATCTTCTCCAGACAACACAGTCCCTGATGCTGCATCAATCACTGCATTTATGAATCAAGTGGCAGGGCTTGTTAAGTAAGTTGATTCATTCTGTTAACATTTTTAAAATATTTTGAGGATATGTAAACTTTAATTAAAATATCCTTATGGGTGCAATTTTATTTTACTTTCAGGCTTGTGGATTCAAGAGACATTATGGAGCTCGAGCTAAAGCAGCAAAACTGTGAGGTTGTTATAAGAAAGAAGGAAGCTTTGCCTCAACCGCCTGCTGCACCTATGGTTATGATGCAATCTCCACAACCTCAGGCTGTATATCAATCATTACCACCTCCGCCACAATCTGCACCCGCTCCTTCAGGACCTGCTCCTGCATCTGCACCCGCACCACCCTCAACCGCTCCTGCAAAACCCAAGTCATCTCTTCCTCCACTGAAATGCCCCATGGCTGGAACATTCTATCGGTCTCCCGCCCCTGGAGCTCCCCCATTTGTGAAGGTATGTTGATAGCAAAGGTGACAAGATAGGCAGGTAACAGGTCATGCAACAAGTCAAAACGTTTTCGGTTTAAATTGACCCCTAAAACCCCTTTTTTAATTTTTAAGTTTAATTGTGAAAAATTAACTTACTAATTATGATTACAAAAAAATTCCATCACATTAATAATCTAAATATTTTAATAAAAGATTCAGGAAGCTGTATACACTAAAAATACTATTTGTGAATTTTAAGCCGTTCGACTCATTTGTCCCATTCCTGAGTTCTTTTTTATTATACTTGATTGAAATAAAACACAACCCAAATTGATCCATTTGTAGGTAAGTTGTAAACGAGCAAAATAGCAGCTTTTAGTAGATCACATATCAACCGGTTGTCATGTGTCTAGTTGCATATCTTTCAGCTTTGCCTTTGTTATTATTACTCTCATGAGATTTCTTGTCATATTACAATACATAAATATTATCATTGTCTATCTAGCCCTTAATTTCTTAATTATGAAGTGTTGTAGTTGATTTTTTTATATATGTTTTCAGGTCGGAGACAAGGTTCAGAAGGGCCAGATTATTTGCATTATTGAGGCCATGAAGTTGATGAATGAGATCGAGGTAACTCATGCTTCTGTTTTTATTTTGAGTTACTAGTGAGACCCTAAATTTGAATTGTAGGTTGTGTTGATACCTGCTGTATTTGGAGACTTGGAGTGCAAGATTTAAAAAAAAAACTGTCATTTACTAGTCTTTATCAATATTAAAGTACTAACTTTAATTTAGACACAAACAATTTATGATTTATCATCATCACTGTTATCGTTATAAATTGAAGTTGTTTTGACCACTACACTATTTCTGTTATGTTTGCAGGCCGATCAATCTGGAACAATAATCGATATTCTTGCTGAGGATGGGAAACCCGTTAGCCTGGATACGGTATCTTTTCTTTTCCTCTTTATGTCACCTACGTAAACTCGTACTTTTGTGTTGGTAATTAAACGAGAAAATGCCATTGTTGGTTGCAGCCTCTACTTGTCATTCAACCATGAAGAGGAAGATGCATTGATCTGTTGAGGAGTCAAAATACAAGGGAGATTGAGCTTTAGAGTTTTGTTTGTTTAGTTTTTATCTTGGGGTTGTTTTACTGTAATTTAATTTCTTCAACTTTTATAAATGATTACAGTTCTGTATTGTTTGAGTGTTATTGTGGCACCTTGTGTAATTCTCCAAAATAATCTGGATGATCATCTTGTTGCCTTGTTGGGATGTTGCTTTTGGTAAGTTTTATTTGAATTTACTATTTGTTCTTAATATTTTTTTTAACGATGAACACAATGTCTCTTCATTAGACGTACTCTACACCTAAAATCATCGTTATACAAGAGTTAAACCCAAAATCATTTGATCTTTTCCCCTCTCTATCCTGAGACGACGGTGTGGTGTTCCCACTCCTCATATTGATCTCGTCCCAGTCCTTCGTCCCGTGTCTTGTTAATCTCTTTTATTTAGTTGTTTCACGGTTTCCTGAGATAAGTTTGACATGCCAAACTAGCTAAACGGTTTACTCTAATTATTTACTAAACAAACGATTACGCTCTTCTTTCCAAGTTTAAAGCTTTCAAATTACCAAAACCAAACCATGGACCGAAACATTCAAACATCAAACCTACTGATATATTCAACTAACGTTTATAAAGCCACCAGACATATTCACATGAGTGTAAACTGGGCTTACACACACTAGAAATAATGTTTCTATAAAAACACGGATATGAGTAACGTTCCCAGTCACAAGTACGACTGTATGAGAAGGCTCACGCACAACCGTATGATGCACCCTCATGAACGAAAGGAGCAGCGTTCCCGTGAGCGCGAATCATGGTAGCACTCACAACACTCTCTTAATGCCCATGCTCGGTGTATACGCGAAATCGAGTGTTAATCATAAGTTCTCAAACTTTCTGGACTTATCTTGCAACACACATAAACCACAAGGACAATTGATGTAACTTAAAACAAAAAAACCCGAAACGTCTAGAATATTAAATATATATCTGGTAGCTTCCGGAAAACATAGCGGTTAGATTCTACACACATCTCGTCGTCTTCAACAATCAATATATAATATCATCACCACCATCATCTCTCGATAAACGAAATCAAATCAACAATTCTATCTCAAAATCATCTGAACGAATTCGAAATAAACACACTTTACTAACACCTGCAACTTCGAAGAAAATCAATTCTCTTGCTTCCAGTTCATCATTTTACGCCATTAAAGCAACAATCTAAGGTACGTATTGATAAGCTTGTGTTTCTTCGTGATTTTATCATTTGAACCGATGAAACTGTTATTGATCGTCAGTTGATGCAAATGTGTGATTCGGATGAAAAGTTAGGGTACTGATGATTTGGCAATTGTGTTTGTAGGGTTTTAGGCGTTATTATTGTTATCAGACATGAATCCTGACAAATTTACACACAAGACAAACGAAGCGTTAGCTGCAGGTCATGAACTTGCTATGAACGCTGGTCATGCACAGTTCACACCGTTGCATATCGCCGCTGCGTTGATCTCCGACGGAAATGGAATATTCCGGCAAGCGATTAGCAACGCCGGAGGTGAGGAAGCGGGTAATTCAGCAGAGAGAGTCTTCAATCAAGCGTTGAAGAAGCTTCCTTCACAATCCCCTGCACCTGATGAAGTTCCCGCCAGTACTTCTCTGATCAAAGTGATTCGTCGAGCTCAAAGCTCGCAGAAATCGCGTGGTGACACGCATTTAGCGGTGGATCAGTTGATTTTAGGGCTTCTTGAAGATTCACAAATTGGGGATTTGTTGAAAGAAGCTGGAGTTAGTGGATCTAGGGTGAAAAGTGAGGTTGAAAAGCTTAGAGGGAAAGAAGGGAAGAAGGTGGAAAGTGCTTCTGGTGATACAAACTTCCAGGCTTTGAAAACCTACGGTCGTGATCTTGTCGAACAGGCCGGAAAGCTCGATCCGGTGATTGGGCGCGATGAGGAGATCAGGAGAGTGATTAGGATATTATCAAGGAGAACTAAGAACAACCCTGTGTTGATTGGGGAACCTGGTGTGGGGAAAACTGCAGTTGTTGAAGGGTTAGCTCAGAGGATTGTGGGAGGTGATGTACCAAACAATCTTAAAGATGTAAGAGTTATAGCATTGGATATGGGGGCGTTGATCGCAGGAGCGAAATACAGAGGGGAGTTTGAGGAGAGGTTGAAGGCTGTTTTGAAAGAGGTGGAAGAAGCTGAAGGGAAGGTGATATTGTTCATTGATGAGATTCATCTTGTTCTTGGAGCGGGTCGAACCGAAGGGTCTATGGATGCTGCAAATCTTTTTAAGCCGATGTTGGCTAGGGGTCAGCTTCGGTGCATTGGTGCAACCACTTTGGAAGAGTACAGGAAGTATGTGGAGAAAGATGCAGCCTTTGAGAGACGGTTCCAGCAAGTTCTGGTGGCTGAACCTAGTGTTCCTGATACCATAAGCATTCTTAGAGGGTTGAAAGAGAGGTATGAAGGTCACCATGGTGTTCGGATTCTTGATCGGGCTCTTGTGGTTGCAGCTCAACTTTCAAGCAGATACATAACTGGTATGATTCATTTCTTTGGATGATTTGAATTGGATTTTTGTAATTATATTGTAGTAAGCTAAATGGGATTCATTTGCAGCTCGTTTCTTGCCGGATAAGGCGATTGATCTCGTGGATGAAGCATGTGCAAACGTGAGGGTGCAATTAGACAGTCAGCCTGAAGAAATTGATAATCTTGAAAGGAAGAGGATGCAGTTGGAGGTTGAGCTCCATGCTTTAGAGAAAGAAAAAGATAAAGCGAGCAAAGCTCGTCTGGTTGAAGTGAGTATTGTAACCTGATAGCCGACTCTAGTCTTTTTGGTTAATTCAAACTATAGTGTGCTAACTTGTACTTCCTTTTGTAGGTGAAAAAGGAACTTGATGACTTGAGAGATAAACTTCAGCCATTAATGATGAAATACAAGAAGGAGAAGGAACGAATCGATGAAATTCGCAGGTTGAAACAGAAAAGGGAAGAACTTTTGGTGGCACTGCAAGAAGCAGAAAGAAGGTATGATTTAGCAAGAGCAGCAGACTTGAAGTATGGAGCAGTTCAAGAAGTGGAGAATGCTATAGCAAGAATTGAAGGGAATGCAGATGAGAATGTAATGCTAACTGAGACAGTGGGACCTGACCAGATTGCTGAGGTGGTGAGTAGGTGGACTGGTATACCAGTGACTCGGCTCGGGACCAATGAGAAGGAGAGGCTTATTGGTCTAGCTGACAGGTTGCATCAGCGAGTTGTAGGTCAGGATCAAGCAGTTGGTGCTGTGGCTGAGGCGGTTTTGAGGTCGCGTGCTGGTTTGGGTCGCGCCCAGCAGCCAACTGGCTCGTTCCTCTTCTTGGGTCCGACAGGTGTTGGGAAAACCGAGCTTGCTAAGGCTCTTGCAGAACAACTGTTCGATGATGAGAAGCTCATGATCAGGATTGATATGTCTGAGTACATGGAGCAACACTCAGTGGCCCGACTAATCGGTGCTCCACCTGGTTATGTTGGGCATGAAGAAGGCGGTCAACTTACAGAAGCTGTGAGGAGGAGACCATACAGTGTTGTATTATTTGATGAGGTAGAGAAAGCTCATCAGTCTGTTTTCAACACTCTACTTCAAATGTTGGATGATGGAAGGTTGACCGACGGTCAAGGTCGCACCGTTGACTTCACGAACACAGTCATCATCATGACTTCTAATCTTGGAGCGGAGCATCTGTTGAAAGGGTTGTCAGGGAAGATCACAATGGCCAATGCTCGTGAAATGGTGATGCAAGAGGTATGACCATGGCTCTGTATACACAAAACAACCGACTCTTGTAAACATTTTATCTTGAACTAACAGGTTTTAATTTTTATCCCAGGTGAGGAAGCACTTTAAACCCGAGCTGCTGAACAGGCTTGATGAGATAGTGGTTTTCGACCCGCTGTCTCATGATCAGTTAAGAAAAGTTGCTAGACTTCAGCTGAAAGATGTGGCTGTTCGCCTTGCTGATCGTGGTGTTGCTTTAGGAGTTACAGAAGCAGCTTTAGATGTTATACTAAATGAGAGTTATGATCCAGTAAGCATCAGAATTTCATAATCTTGTTGGTTTACTTCTAGTAATTTGCTTGTTTATATACCATACTCATCGGCTTTTTAAATTTAAATGTAGGTGTATGGAGCGCGCCCGATTAGGAGATGGCTGGAAAGGAGGGTAGTGACTGAACTTTCAAAAATGCTGATCAGAGAGGAGATCGATGAAAACTCAACAGTGTATATAGATGCAGGCATGAATGGGGAAGAGTTGAGTTACAGGGTGGAGAGAAACGGTGGATTGGTGAACGCTGCGACTGGGCAGAAGTCTGATATACTGATTCATGTGCCTACTGCAAATGGTGGGACTCGCAGTGATGCTGCACAGGCCGTGAAGAGGATGAAGATCGAGGAGGTGGATGATGATGAAATGGATGAATAAACGAGAAGCGCGATCTGTGAATCTGAATGTGAAGAATGTTAAATCATGTTCTTAATGTTCTTGGAGTTAAGCTGTCGATAAGGACAGCTTGTGTGTTGTGACTTGAGGTTTATATTTTGTAAAAGTTGCTTGATGTTTGAATCATAAGTATGAATGAATGATATTTGGTTCATCTATCTTTTTTTGAATTATTGATGTTAATTTGAAGTTTGAAAGCTGCATAAATATGTCGAATAACATCCGATTATCACATCAACAACGAGACCATAATTTTCTATACAAACTATATTTAGATGGATTTTGATTTCTACTTGGATGGATTTTCTTTGCCAATTATAGAAATTTCATCAAGCTAATAAACGATGCTTAAATGGAATATTTTTCAATTATAGTTTAACTAGTAGAAACATGTTATTATTTTATGATTAAATTAGAAACATTGTTAGACCAATTTCATATAACGATTTTTTTACTATTAATTCGTCAAAAAGTCAAAGATGCTACTTATACATACAGTTGAAAACTTTAAAGCCAATTTTCATTTGAAGTTTCTGGCATAGTTGAAACCTCCATTTAGTAGATAACAACAGAATCTTCTGCATCCACTATTTTTCACCAAACAAAATAAAATCAGTACAAATGCAAAAGCTAATGATACCATGATGATTACCACTTAGTAGTTATGTATGAACAGCATTATATTAATAAAGTCAAAATGGTCTAGAACTAATTCAAACATAGCACCTTTTCATAATCAAAATTGACACAAACCTTTATAGTGTTTTCAAAACTCAAAACTCAATAATCACTCTCAGCGTTCCTCACCAATGTCATGTAACCAAACAATAGTTTTGTTAGTTCCTCTGGGCATCACCACACCACTTTTGCGTTTTCAAAACTCAAAACTCAATTTCCAAACTCCTAACACATTTTTCCCAACTTTCCTATTTCTTGGAAAACAAAAAGTATATAAAAATGCCACACCACTTAAATCTTACACAACCATATAAATAGTTTTTTTATACAATGGTACGTATATCCTTTACAGATGCAAAAATAACCAAAGAATATCCAAATTAAACCCCTACAATAACCAAAGAGCTCATAAGACTTGCACATCAAATCCAATTTTTCTACAACATGATATTCTATAATCACTGGGAGCTTTACCTTAGCAGCCACTAATTCACTTAAAAAAAAGGAAAACCAAGTCATAAATTATATTTCCTATAGAACACACAAATACTTCTTATCATCCCGAATGTTGTAGAACTCATCCTCATCATCATCAGACTCGATTCTTGTTGCGGTATCAAATAACTTTCTACTTCCTGAATTTAACTGTATAAACAGATAGAATCAAAATTATTAGAGAACATAACATGTCATAAAGACTAAAGAGTACTCTCTCAAAAACTATGCTGAGAAATCAAAACCAAAAATACAAATGATAACACTAAATAACACATTAGTGGCATGGGACTTCTGTATCAAAGAATATCCAAATTAAACCCCTACAATAACCAAGAAAAAACACATGCAAAGGAAATCAAACACTTAATAAAAAATCCAATTTGAATACCCAAAATGAACAGGAAAGAAGCAAAAAGTGAAGGCATACCTGCAACGAAGAAACACCAATCGTCAGCATACCATAAAACCGAAAACCATTAGACAGCATTTGCAGATACAGTACACAAAAAAGAATGATCTTTCTAGTCAATCGATTTTTATTTCGGTGGAGAAATAGACTTCAAACTAATGGAATCCATACTTTATTCTCTGATTTGGCTTTAAGCTTCTTGAATTGAAGTTTTTGCTTGCGTTTGGAAGATTCAAAAAGGAACCTTGGAAATATGAAATGATGGAACGGTGAAGAGGAGAGAGAGATAGATTAACGTGTCAACGTAAACATTTTCAATAGGACGTTTTTAGTTTTTAAAAATGTTACATCATCCGTTATTTAAACCAAGAATCATTTGGGGGTTTGTTTTTTAAGATAAAAGTTTATGAAGATGAACATTAAAAAACATATGACATTTTCAGAGGTGGGGTTACGGTTGGTTTTAATATTAAAAAAAAGAAAATAATATATTTATTTTAATAAAATATTTAGTTTTTCAATATTAATTTAAGTGTTTAATGTTTTAAGTCAACTTCATGCGTCTGAACAATGTCTGGAACAATGTTCATGCGCCTGGAACAGTGTTCATGCACCTGAACAGTGTTCATGCGCCTAAACAGTGCCCATACGTCTGAACAGTGCTAATGCATCTGAACAATGCTAATGTGTCTGAACAATGCTCATGTGCATGAACAGTAAATTTAATTTTTAAAATTAATGTAAATTTCAAAAATAACATTTTTCCTCTAAAAATATTAACTTTTATATTTTAAAATTTTAAAGTTTTAAAATTTTCATCCAATAAAAGACGGATAAATATTTTATTTATATAAGATGGATATTTAAAAAAATGTAAAAAGTGATAATGATGTGATAATGTTTTTAGGTGTTTTTAAGTTTTATCTGAAGAGATTTTTGAATTTTTGAAGAATGAGTGATTTTCTGATGTTGCTGTTGACTAACCATGTTTTTCAGTGTTTTTTTATTTCACCATTGGTGATGCTCTAAGGGATAACATAACACGTGAGTCAACATGGCAAGAAAACAAACAACGGATAGTAAACGTGGCAGTGTAATGCAGCTAAAATGTGGTCCAATGATACTCAAGAACTGTAGCTAATAGTTCTCTATTATATAGAGAAGTGAGTTAGTTCGAACTACACTATTGATAAAATAAGATGTGGTCGATCATTGATATAGACTAATTTTTTATAAGGGTCTTTAATAAAACGGAAACTTAATCGTTTTCTTTACCAGAAAAGCCAAACGTATGTGTATTCGGTTTGTTTTTATATTCGAATTGTAAATTTGATTTTTTGTTTGGTTAACGGGTCATACAAATACCCGTTATCTGTTTGACATGTTGAAATGAATAAGATTCCTGCTCTCAATGCTTTATCAAACAGGAACATCATAGTCGAAAGTCATTTGTGCAAATTGTGTGAGACAGTGAGAAATTTGTTGATCATCTCTTCATTTCATGTTCCATCGTAATGTTGTGTGGATGTGAGTAAGCCAATGGTGTAAACTCCCTCCAATATATGCTTTAATTTTAAGGATTTGTTGGATGTACACAAAATGGTTTCCAATGATGGGTGTAAGCGGAAGATGATCCAAGCAATCATTTTAATTTCATGTTAATGTATATGGAGAGCTATAAATAAAGCTGTATTTACTAAGAAGAATGTATCTGTAGAGATGATCATGGAGAACATTAAGAACCTTTTTGTGCTGTGGGTAAAGACCAGAATGTAAAACAAGGTTTCGATTCGGGATTTGAGAAATATTGCTACTGCCATCTCGTCAATATTGGGGTAACTTTGTAAAATAGTAACCAACTTTTAAAAGTGTTTCAATTAAGTAACTCAAGTTTTAAAAGTGTTCCAATCAGATCATTTAATTTTATATTTTATACAAATTAAAAGTCATAACATATTTTTTAGCATGTTATATTTTTGGATTCAGTTAGAAAATATTTTTTTCTATCTTTTGATGCTGATATAGAACGTTGACGTAAATTTTAGGCACTTTTTTATTTTTTTCATAATTAACATGTTTT
>BJCM01084253.1:0-17326 GCA_018326385.1 Flaveria bidentis
ATATATTAGAGTGCTTTTGATGTGATATTATTTCGTTTAAAAAAGAAAATTAGTTAAGTAGATTAGATTGTTGTTAAAAAAATAATGGCATTAGTATGAGTTATTTGAAGTAACAAATAATAACATAACCTTGGTTGATGTTGTTGTTCATGAATATATATCCTTTCTAAGTTGTTGTTACGTAGGCTCATAATTATATATTAAGTTAGCTAAAGGTAGTAAACTGCTGATATTTTTATTGAAACGTACAACTTGTTATGCTTATGATTTGAAGTTAAATAAAATTCTAATTAATGAGCAGTAAAGGAAGTGAATATGATCTTTGTTTATTTAGAAAGAACTAATCTAAACATATAAGGTGTGCGTGTGTAATTAATAGCGCAGTAATGCTTTTGGGTTTACATATAATTTCTGGCATTCTAAGTTAAATAAACTATCTTATCAAGTTTACATGTGCTTAAAGAAAATCTTTATACTAAAACTTTTAATAATTCTCTATCTTGTGAAATTCGTGGTAAAGCTAATTAAAGGGACTCGAAGTTCATTTCCTTCTAGAGATCATAAGTCCAAAGGCCCTTAACTAAGATTGAGTTCATTTATACTTAATGATCTAATTGTTTTTTCCCATATATAAAAAAAAAGTAAGCTCCTTAATTTTGTTTTAAAAGCTTTTAGATTCCTAGTTATAAACTTGATTGTTACACCTATGTTATATTGTAATTAAACCGATATCTGAAAATATATTTAACGGCTTTATTTTAACAAAAAGACAATAGATTTTGTGTGGCTCGTAATATTGTGCTTGAGTTGTTAACTTTTGTAAGTATTTGAAATGAACATGGGATCATGTTTTTGTGAGATGGATTTGGAAGCTATCTTTGTAGAGTATTATTTAATTATTGTTCATACAAGTGTGCACATTTGATGTGTCACCTTCTACTTTCCGCTTGTATAAATTAATTAGCCCCACTTCTTGTCTTATTAATTGCTCTTTTGTGTTTTTCTTTTCATATTTCACCCTCAAACGATTAATGTCTTTGGCTGTACATATTTATATCTCTAGGTTTTTGTTTTTGGGTAAGATGCTTCTATGTGTGATAAATATCATATTAAAACATGTGTACGTGATGACTTCTAAAGTTCGTTTATTCTATTGATTTCGTCTTCATGATCATGAGATAATAAAGATAGAAAATTTAAAGCTTGATTAGTGAAAAGAGTTTAGAGACCGACAATCAAATCACTAGTAGAGTTTTATACGTATTTCAGTAAAAATTGTTGGATATAAGCATACGGTTAGGACTAAGAAGACACTAGAAATATATACACGTACATTAATGAAGTATAAATATTTACAACATGTATACAGAGGTGTTTCTAAGCACCCTAACAATAGACAAGAAAAGATTGATCATTAAATTGGCAATTTTTGAGGAGTGGGGTAATGGACATGGTTAATACAAAAAAAGTTAATGCTATGCCCGTTACATCAATTTATTTTTCTAAAATAAAATGCAAATAAAAAACTTTAGTGCGAGAAACGTTTCTAACACTGTTAATTAAGTGATCAATAATAGCTAACACAAATCTATATGAAATATAAACTTTTGATTTATTTGATCCTATAGATCGAAGTAACAATTGTACAAATAATAATTCATATTGTGACATAACTCTTTTTTTCTTCATATAGATAGATAGATATAGGAACTAAAGGGCAATGTATTAAACAAGCCTATAGCGCCAAAAAATCTAACCATCCCAACATTAATAACATTAATATATTGTTTTTTCATATATATTCTGCTTTTGAGATTAACATTAATAAGTAGGTTGTAGTCATATTTTTATAATATTTAATAGAGTAATAATTAGGAAATATCATCAAAATATTTTCATAAATATTAAAGGTCAGCATCCGAAACATCGAGTTACAAAAATATAACTTTAGAATAAAGAATATGTATATTTTTATTCACTTATTATATAATTATTGTCGTCATAAATCATTATATTCCTATCTCATATACTGATCATTACCAAATCAAGCATCCCATGATTAACATACTTCATAGCTGGCATGAGTACTATAATTGAAAATTTTTCGTTAAAAGTTTGATATTAGTAACAAGAAATGTAGATATCATGGGTAAGCATTGCAATTGACAAATAGTTTGGGGATGAAAACAGAAATTCATTTTCTTTCTTTTGGGGTCAAATATTGGCGTGCAAAACATAAAAGGACATGATGATGAATGAGATAGGCCGATAGCACCATTAACCGGTCCGTATTAATGTGATTTTAATACTCTTTTTTTAATTTTTGTATACAATTATGAAATTTTAATTGATTTATTAACTGTTTTCTTTAATAGAATTCTGGTTACAAAATAACGTACACATCAATTAAAGGGTTATTAGTTTAATTCTAAATAGTACAATGATTTCAAATTCTATTATTCAGGTATATTTGCTTAACTTTTAACACATTGTTTATGATAAGGATAACCATTTCTTGTACATTCTTACTCTTGGACTCTTGGTTGTGTAAGATAACTCGAATCTCCTTAAAAATGTGACAAATACTTTGTTTAATAAATATAAGGTTTGTTAAAATTATTTCTAATTTCAAATTATTTATAAACCAAAAAAGAGAATTGAAAGACAAAATAAAGGCATAATTGAAAGGGGTAATGGTTTGTCTTTCATCATTGGTACCAAGTTAGTATCATAAGAGGGTGCCCTTCGCCATAATGTTCATCTTTTGGTATGCAAAACCATGGCTTAAAAGTTTACTTAAATTGTAATCATAAACTATTTAAAATAACATAGCTTTCTATTAAACATCAAGAAATGTTTGTGCGCGGGACAACAAGCATCTTAGGTGTCTTTGACGATCAAAATCATGGCTTTTTTAACACATCGTACATAATATATATTTTCTCTATTTAGAACTCCTTTATATACAAGACTAATAGCATGTCAAACACGTAATCACCTAATATCTATCTCTATATAAGCGTGTATGCATGACCCAACCTACTAACGGAGTGAATAAGCCAATTGAAAGACTAGTGTTCAACTTTTTATATTTTGTTGACTAAGTCACCTAAAAGATAAAACTTGCATCATGTTATGAGTTATAAGAATCAAACTAACATGATTAAGTTCCGAAGTCAGAAGATTATCTGTTTATTGGTTGTTACGTGGCTACTGCTCTTTGGAACTTGCAATGCTTGCCCTCTCAATTTGTGACTTAATGGATCCCCATAAGTATTGTCTGGGTAATCTTCTAAAAAAAGAATGATCCAATCGGTGGCACTTGTCTCATGTTGGGTGATTTAGAAAGTAAGAAACAACATAATTTTTCAAGATATAAATGTCATAGCTCGGAACCTATTGGATGAAGTAAAGGTTATGGGATACTTATGGATTAAACATAGAGCTAAACTAGAAGATTTGGATTGGGAAAAGTTGAGTAATTTTCAACTTTCAAATGTAACATGATGGTGTATGTTTTTCTTTTTTCTAGCTACTTGCAAGATCTGTAACTCTTGTTGGTGATATTTATGGAATTCCTTTGGCTATTAAAGAAAAAAGAATCAAACTTACATGTTTTATAATGTGATATCACCATCTTTTTCACTTGTATCAAAACTAATTTCATTGGATTTTACAAATTATGTGGTCATGTATTTGCTTTAGAGCGCAAAATAGATGGTGAAATACAAAAAAACATGAAAGGAAATGAAAAGGTAAAGAAATTATAGGAGAGAAAAGAATGCATAGAAATGTTATGGATGCATAGATACGACTATACGAGCACTAGTAAGAGGATTTCATAAGGTCATGCTTAATCATTTAAACTAATTATGGATGCATAGAAACGTTAATCAAATACCTAAGTGAAGAAACCGTCATTCATTTGGTCACAAAAAGTAAGACATGTGTAAATATTAATCTAATTTACTGATCGTTTTACCAACATAATTACTAGGTATTTAATTTCCATCCACTTTTAAGTAAACTACATAATGTAATGCATTGATAACAACTAAAACTGTTAGTATTTTGCTCCTTTTAGAATACATTATATTCTTACTAATTCTCTTGATAATAAATCGTAGCTGTAAATTAACACTTTTCCTCTTTTTATAGAGTTCTTTATAAGAATAAATATAACAATACATATCTTTTTCCATTTTTCTTTAGGGAATAAAAAATAGAAGACAAGAGGGACAAGATAATCCCAACGTAACTTTTGTTAATTAACTTTTTGACTGACACATGAAAGCAATGAATACATGTGATGCTTTTATAATGTTAATTACTAAAGAATATATTGATTAGGAAGCCTGCAATTGCATCATTCATTTCACATTTCTCTTCGATTACGTTAAGGTACCTCTTTCTTCATGCTTATACATTATCATCATAAGTTTCCCTCATAACTAATTATTCTAAGAAAACTTTTATAATTTTACATTAATAATTTTAACTCTAGAATATTCCGCCTATTATATTATTTTAGTATATCCACTCTTACTAGCTTTAGTGAACATGTGTATTACACAAATTAAATAAATGAAATATTAAATAAAATAATATGTGATTTCATTTATGTATGACAAAATATGATTTTACTTCTATAATATTTTAAATGGTCCTTAAGATACTAAACTTAAGATTATGGTTTATAATTTTGATTCATGTTTATAACTTTGATTCATGATTATGAATTTATTTATGTAAGAGATATTTTTTTAAACAACAACTTATGCTACTAGTAAATACATCATAAACTACTTCTTACAAGTCTAAACCTAAATTTAGGTTAAATATACTTGCCTTGTATCATCACCCATGTGATATTTATGAAAATTATATGTTTCGCAAAAGGGAAAACACTATAAAATTATATTATATTTTGTTCATAAACACTCTATTTACTCCTTGTACATCTAAGTTAATTTTGATATGTTTTCCCTCCATTACTATATATTGTAAGTTGTATTTTTTTTACACTTTTAATAGCAAAACCGATGGCTATATTACCCTGTAAACAATAGAAATTCATTGTATAAACATGATACAAGTAATAAAAGTAGCATTGAATTTAAATTTATCAAACACAAACTGGATCGGTTTAGGTTATATTTTATCATTAACATATCAAAAGGCTAAAGACAAAATTTTAAATAAAGATACAATAAATCAAACACATTGTTCACTAACAACTTATCCCATCGTATATTATAACACATTATTATTTTGATAGTGTATTTTATACCAAAGGTTATCTGCTCTCTATATTTAATCTAACGGTATTGATGTATATTTAACATGTAGGACTTAGAACATGCGTGAATTAACTTTTAAAAATATGATATCGTTTATGATCAGATTTAATATTTATGTTTTATCGAGTTTGCAACATTATTGTTAGTTTTAATGATGAAAAAATAGGAAAAGAAATACTAGGACATAACGCACGAGAGGAGAGCTAGGGCCACTAAGGTGCACATGGTGTAAAGTGATACCAACCAATGTCCTAAATTAAATGACACCAAATCTCTTAAAATTTCGATATGTTCCAAGCAAACACACACACAATTAACTTTGTGTTTTGTCCCGTTTCATCACTAACGCCCTTTCTTTTGCCTTACTATTATTGTGTTATCTAAATCAGGTCAAACGTTTTTATCAACTAATTCTATTTTCTTAACCGTATGTTGTTGTTTCAAGTTTTCCTTTACGATTAGACAAAGAGATGTTTTGTGTCGCATGTAACGCACGTTGACAGTGATAGGGATTTCAAATATAATGACTTGTTTGGTATATGTTTTTGAAAGATTTATGATAGTTAGGTTTAAAATAAAAATTTATTGAAAATATATTATCAAATAAAGCAAGGTCTTCAAAATTCAAAAATATATTTATGAATTATTGTCCTCAATGAGTTAATTTATTATGAAAACAATTTAACTATCATATTATTTTTAAAAAACTTTATTTTGACGCATTAAAGTCATCATTATCTATCCATTGTGATAAGCGTAAGGTTTGCTTTCGTTTCATTATCTTCATACCGGCTTAGTAGCTTTGTTATATATAGAGTTCATTGGGTATAATTATGGTTATGGTATTCAACAATGCATCTTTCCCCTACAGACCACTACATTATCATTGCTTGAAAATTATCCTACGAAATTCGCTTTCTCTCACTCCTCTCCTCTCGGCTCTTACTACGCATCTCTCCTCTCTCTTCCCTCTCACATAAATCGGCATGGCCCATTCATGCCCAAGAATTTCTTTCAGTTGGCAACAAGCCCCTATCTCTCATTCATATCAGCATCTGTGAGGGGTTAACTGATATGTGTTGCGGATGGTATTAGAGTCTTACGTTTCATGTCATGAAGTATTTGGAGGAGTTATAGACCACTGAAAACAATATACTTGGGCCAGGCCTACTAATTCACTTCACTGTAACAACCTTGGGCCTATTGAAAATGATTATTCATTGCTCACTTGTAAACCAAATCAGCTAATTCAACTCGTTTATAAACCAAGTTCGAGTCGAGCCAAAAAAATCACAATTGGGCCTAAACAAGAGTTGGATATAACTTTCTCAAAAATCACAATCGGGCCTACAGGGGGCTTTTCTTTTTTTCTTTAAACATTAATAAACCGACCGGTGGAAATTGGAAAACCCGACCCAACCCTATTCTTATTGTTGAAAACTTTCTTAATCCCTCCGGTCGGCTGCTGCAATTCTTCCGCCACATCGCCGCCGCAACCGTCGTCTCTCAGTAAGTCATGTGTATCCAACTATGTTGTTTGATAATCAGTATGGAAATTATGATTTTGTAAACACTCAATTGTAGATATAAATGTATAGTTTTTCATAAAGCAATGAATAATCACTTCAATTTTGTTGTAGCAGGGTCAGGGATGGGTCGTCATCTTGTAAGCTCCGTAACGGAGCTGAAGAAGAAAGAGAAGAGGGATAAAAAGGCTAAATCCGGTGGGTTTGAATCGTTGAATTTGAGCTCAAATGTGTTCAGAGGGATTAAACGTAAAGGGTATAGGGTACCAACACCGATACAGCGTAAAACGATGCCTATTATTCTCTCTGGTGCGGATGTTGTAGCTATGGCACGAACAGGGTCTGGTAAAACTGCAGCATTTTTGATTCCTATGCTTGAGAGGCTGCAGCAACATGTCTCTCAGTCGGGTGTTAGAGCCCTTATTTTATCGCCCACTCGTGATCTTGCTCTTCAGACGCTTAAGTTTACCCAAGAGCTTGGTAGATTTACAGGTAAAAGCATAACATTTACATGGGGGTGTTGTTTTAATTTGCTATGGAGGAAGCTGCAAAATTAAGTAACATCGTTTTTTATTGATATATTAACTGTGTTTTGGCATTCTAATGGAGTTATATTGCTGCTTTTGCAATTGTAGACTTGATATGGTGATTGTTATTATGCATAATCAGTCTTGCTTATAGTTAGACTTGCTTTACTTTAGTTACTGAAATTAAGATGAGATTGTAGTTCTTCGCATATTTGACTCCAAAGATGCTACATACATCTTAGTTTTCCTAAATATTGAGTTTTGTTTGTGGATTGGGGTTAAATGCTAGAAGTTTGTACACGTGTAAATCTGCTTCTGCATGGAGAGAAGGTTTAGATTGTTTGAAAAGAAATCGTATATGATTTTTTTTCTATCTGCATTTGCTTCCTTGTATTCATTCCCTTATGCCCATATTGACAAAGTCGATTGCTTTTTTTGTTCTATAACTTTGCATACTATGGCATGTTAATATATTTTATATGTTATTGTTTTTAAAAATCTTACAGACCTGCGGGTTAGTTTATTGGTTGGTGGTGATAGCATGGAAAGTCAATTTGAAGAATTGTCACAGAATCCTGATATCATAATTGCAACTCCGGGTAGGCTGATGCATCATCTGGAAGAGGTGGAGGATATGTCATTACGATCAATTGAATATGTAGTATTTGATGAAGCTGACAGTCTCTTTAGCATGGGGTTTGCTGAGCAGTTGCACAGGATTCTTACCCAGCTCAGTGACAATAGGCAGACTTTGCTCTTTAGTGCAACTTTACCTAGTGCTCTTGCTGAGTTTGCTAAAGCAGGTCTTCGGGACCCTCAACTTGTGCGTCTTGACTTGGAGACCAAAATAAGCCCTGATTTGAAACTTAGCTTTTTCACCTTAAGACAGGAAGAAAAGTTAGCTGCTTTGCTGTATTTGATTAGGGAGCATATCAGATCTGATGAGCAATCAATTATATTTGTCTCCACCAAACATCATGTTCAGTTTCTTGACCATCTGATGAGAGAAGAGGGTATAGAGCCTTCTGTTTGTTATGGTGATATGGATCAAGATGATCGCAAAATCAACGTGTCTCGGTTTAGATCAAGGAAGACCATGATTTTAATTGTGACCGATGTTGCAGCTAGAGGGATAGACATTCCACTGCTTGACAATGTTATTAATTGGGATTTTCCTCCTAAGCCAAAACTTTTTGTGCATCGGGTTGGTAGGGCTGCAAGAGCTGGTCGGACTGGTACTGCATTTTCTTTTGTCACATCTGAAGACATGGCCTATCTTCTGGATCTACATCTTTTTCTCTCTAGACCAATTAGGCCTGCACCCACTGAGGAAGAGGTTTTGCGTGATATGAAGGGGGTTATGTCAGATATTGATCAGGCAATGGCCAATGGTGAAACTGTGTATGGTCGTTTTCCCCAAACAGCCATTGATCTTGTTGCAGACAGAGTTCGTGAAATACTTGATTCATCCACAGATTTGGACTGCTTGGTGAGGCCTTGTGAAAGAGCATTCCGTTTGTATACCAAAACAAAAGAGAAGCCTTCTAGGGAGTCTATCAAAAGAGCTAAAAGTTTGTCTCGTGAGGGGTTGCATCCAATGTTTATGAAAGTACTGGGGAACAATGATTTATCGGCACTAGCGTTTTCTGAGAGCTTAAAAGCGTACAGGTAAATGCTGTTTTTAAATTGATGTATCCTTTCTTTTAGTACTTTCTCTAGATACAGATATCTTATGTTTCAACAAATGACTGGCTAATCATTACCAGAGCAAAGCAAACGGTCCTGGAATCTGAAGGTCACACCGCCAAAGCAAAGCATCTGCAGGTAAGAAAATTACAGTCTTTGTCAGTTTGTCTATACTTTTGATTAGTGTAATTTCTTCCTGTTTCCAATTAGCCAATTTGTGACAACTCCCACCTGGATTAAGACTAGTGATAACGATAGTACAAATCAATTTTTTGTTTCTTTTTTTGCAACCCTAATGAAATGTAAGAGGGAAAGAGCAGAAAGTATAGAACTATCTTGCATTTGGAAAAAAAATAATAAGAATGTGAAGGAAGGAGAATGGGAGAAATGAAGCAAGAAGAACTCATCAATAATCAAGTTTTAAGTTCAAATGAAGTACAACATTTTTAACCAACAAGTTTTTGGGAAATAGCATATATCTTTTGGAACTGTGATGGTGAATATAGTTGAATGGATGTAATGCTAGTTGAAAAGCTTTGCCTGAGGTTTTGGTAGGAGAATTTATCATTGAGTTCTTGTTTATTGTTTTATATAATGGCTTCTAGTTCTCCATTATGTAAAACTAGAAACTATTAGCTTATGGTGAGTAAAGAAGGGGTTAAATAATCATATAATGCTCAACATTTTGTTTTGTTTTACAAGTACGAGCTTTATCTGAAGAAGTTTTTGAGCACTGTATTTATACTTGTTATTGATCAACTTAAAATATGAAGTTGAGAACAAAGCTCAAAACAATGTGTTTTTGTTTACCTCTATTCTTGCTCTCTTGTATCAACAAAATACTATTTTCAGGGACCTGCTAGCCAATGGGTTGATGTAATGAAGATGAAACGAGCTATACATGAGGGGGTCATTAATAAAGTAAAGCAGCAGCAGTCTAGCAATCTTTTAGCGAAGGTGAAGTCATGAATTCCCTGTGGGTTTCTTTTCATCAGAATGTTTTCAGGTTTCAGCTAATTATGCATCAGTACCAATCATTGATCACATGCTATTTTTTTATCAGTGGTACTTTTTGTGAAGGGACATTTTTCCAAATACATAGATTCAATATGATTACTTAATGCTGTATCTCGACTTCACAATGACATAATTCATCCTGAGTAGTCTAGGATTTTCATGACTAATAACCTATTTTTTTAAGAGTGACATTTCATGCTTCTATCAAGCAAACCATCTTTTGCTTGGATAGCGTATTTTAAATGGATATGTGTCATACTTGTTAGATTAGTTATGTAAGTAGCTGTAATCATCAGTCCAAAACATATCTACATGTAATATTAAATTCTATATATGGAGTCCTTATATAATCCTACCATACACACACTCAATACACTTTCTTTTATGGTTCAACTATACTCAGCAGTTAGCTTCTACAAGCACATTTGTTTGGATCTTTTCCACTGATCAATTTTGAAATTTTAGGCTTCAAATGACGTGTAGTTTCTCGTGAAAATAAATAAAGCTCTTTGTCTCTAGGCTTTTGACACCTTACTGGAGCTTATGTTATAATTCCAAGTATATTGTGACGTCTTATATTAATATATTCGTCATACGGATTATACATCCTTCACATATCAGTTTTAGTTTTTCTCACATGCCTTCAGAGATCTGCATGTTTTCTGATAGAATGGGCATATATATATATATATATTTTTTTTTTTCATTTTGTTTATGATTTGTGCCCCACTTTTGGTTCGTAAATTCAAGGATTTTGTTTTATTTCATCAACTTGTATCTGGTTTCTCTGTGTAATAGTTTGGCACAGGTGCTGGTCGCATCTGTATAGTTTCCAGTCTTTATTCATTTACCTGACATGTGAAATGGCTTTATGCTTTGCAGGAAGTTGAAGCTACAGACAGTACCTCAACCAGCACAGGAAAGAAAGGTTTGTGATTTAACGGGCCCCTAAGTCATTTGCTAGTTTAATATGATTGATTAACTTTCATATTTGTATTTTGCTGGGAATAATGCTATATCCTCCTAAACTTCTTTGTACTTATCCTCCTAAAGGATACTTGGCCAGAATCCACCCATCTAATTCAACATCACATACAGTTTTTAACTAGTGTCCATCAGGAGGATTTGAATGCAGAAGCTTAGGAGGAAATATAATTACTTGTTTTTCTTGTAAAGTGTGTGCATGAATTACACACAAATGTATACATATACTAGTTTTTTCACTTTTGAATTTCTTCTTTTGTTTTGGCTATTAATTGTAGAACAATGATTGTTCCTATCAATCAAAGTATTAATAAGAGAGTTGATCTTGATAAAGTAAATGATGGCGATAATTATTGGCTGTAATTAAAATTTTAAGCCAGAGTTGTAGATTAAAAAACCATAAAGGAATTGGAAACTTTAGTATGGTTTAATGATGAAGGACCACCATATAGTTTTGATGAAAGCTGTTGTTATTTCTTTACACGTGTTTGTATTATGTATATGTATACTTGTGCATGGTGGGTAAAATTTTCATCAAATTCTGGCAGTTTCTGGTAGTAAAAGGAAGGCACGGAGCTTCAAAGATGAGGAGTTTTTTATAAGTTCAGTGCCAACAAATCAAGTAGGTTATCATTCTCTCACGCTGTGAAAGTTATATTCAAAACTTGCATGCCTAGCAAGGCAGCAAGCTGGGAAATTGCAATATTACCGTTGAATTTTACTGTCTAATCATCTCAAAGCAATTCTAGTTGTAATTTCCTTTACAACTACAAACTTTCTTTGGCAACAAGCATTTTCTTTTTCATCGTTCGATTCCTATCTGATAATTATATGGATTTTGATATCTTAATGTCAGCATTTTGAGGCGGGCCTGGCAGTCGGAAATAACAAAAGCGGCTTCGCTTCCAACAGGTAAAGGCCAATAAATGCTGATTTTATACTTGTGGTTAACCGTTTCTTGTATGTCCAGTGGATCTGGCTCTAATGTCTTATATACCTCAAAGTTGGTTCAAACTGCAAAGTTGGGATATTAAATGACTAGTTGTGATAGTGGGTTGATCTTTCATTTGAGATACACAATCTTTTGAAAAGCTTTGAAAGACTTCAGTTTTTGCTTGTGTTGTTGGTTGGCGCTTGTATCTTTTTTTGTAATTAATTCTAACTCACAAAAGGTACTTTTAGAGGGTAACAGCATACATATAGAATTCATATAATAAGTTAACGCATGTTGCGTATTTTGATTCGAGCTTCGAAGATGAGGCATTAACTTGGGATGCTTGTGTTGACCAATAATTAGGTTGGAGTCCGCTGTCCTCGATCTAGCTGCAGATGATAGTGGGGGATTACAAAAACAGAAGGCTTCATATCATTGGGATAAGGTTGGACTTTTGTTATTTGTTAGTAATTAACAGTAATTCTTTACCTAAATTTCATCCTTCAACCACCAATTTATCTGATGGCAGAGAAGTAAAAAGTATGTCAAGTTGAACAATGGTGATCGTGTCACGGCTAGTGGGAAGGTACATCACTTGCACACCCTATGAACATTAATTTTGTATGAAGAAATGATTGATATAAAGTCCAGTGTCTACTTGTGATGGTTTACAGATAATAACAGAGAGCGGTTCAAAATCAAAGGCGAATAAAACTGGATTATATAAAAGATGGAAAGAAAAATCTCATAGTAAGATATCTTTTCAAGGAACAAACAATGAAGGCAACAGTGCAATGGATTCCACAAGTCTCAGAGGTATGCATGCATGCAGTTGACTATCAAATTTTGTATTTCTTTCGTTTTGATTGTTTTCCCAGTGATTGCATCAATTTGGTTTTGACTATTATTGTGGTTTAAGCAGGAGGGCGCAAAATGCGAGGTGGATTTAGAGGCGGGAACAAGAGTCGTTTGGTTCCTAACGCTCATGTGCGTTCGGAAGTGAAAAATCTTGAACAAGTTCGGAAAGAACGGCAGACGAAGGCAACTAAGGCTGCTTTGATGAAGAACAACCCCAAGAAGAAGTTTGGGAAAAATGGCAGTAAAAGGGGAAAGGGAAGGAAATAACAATGTTGATTTCCAGATATGTTACTCTTTAATACATTTGCCTTTTATTACTTTAGTTTTAGAAATTACTAAACAATCATTGCAGCTAATATATTTTGTCAAATAGTTGTGATTTCTAGTTTATGAAGGGAGCTAAGCTAAGAACTCTAGTGATATCGTGATAAGTATTATGTATCGCTAATTAGCTTCATAAAATACTATGCATAAAAGAGTTGTGAAAAATAAAACATAAAAACAACCATTGTACTCTGAAATATTTTTTTGTTTCACACACTGCCATCTTACCAAGTATTAAGTTATTGTTAAATGTTGTTTTAATATGACAAATATAAAAAAAAATTAATAATTAAATATTTTTTTATGTTATTGCTTTTTTTACCTTGTTGGATAAGAACCAAAAACTCTGTAAATCAACAGTTGGTATATGCAGTAGAATATTTTTAACTATCAATATTAAACACAATTTCAATACTTAGAATATAAATAAAACACTTGAAAATTTTCAGTATTTTTCACTCGATTATATTGCAATGATTACAATAGTATAATAATAAAACAAATTGGCAAAACAACTAACATCAAAACTATACAAATAAGAAACATTAAATCAATTTTGATCGTCTATTATAGTTTTGAGATTTATGGCATGCTACAACCATAATCTACACATAATGACAAATACTATTGGTTTTAAAAAAACTATAAAACATAGACATGAAATTAGAAGAGCAAATATTTGGTAGTTGTAATATCATGGTTGTACCATGACTCTTTAGTATTGACATCTAGTCTACAAAAACAATGATTTTGCATATACAACTACTAGTTGATATAGACATTGTATTTGCTGATTCACAGTTAGTCAAGAGATGGATTGATAGACGAAGAACACATTTTTTTTATAAAAATTTGTTTTAAAACAAAATGTTTAGTTTTATTATTATTTTTCTTTTGAAAAAAAAACAAAAAAAGTTTAACAAGTTGATTTATTGTAATTTCAATCATATTTTGTTAGAACATCATTTTATAACTAAAAATTTTCTAGTTTTATTTATTATTTTATTTATTTAACTTACAAGTTACTAAAAATAATTAATTATAAATGTGGTGTTGCAAATGGATTTACGTCTACTATGTGTAGACTCGAGTAAGTAAAACAATTACATATTTATTGACTAGGCCGAAATCCCAAAAGCCCATAAAAGAATTGCATTTGAACCTAAAAGATGTAACGTAATGGGCTATAACTATTCGAGGCCCATTAAACATTTTGGTATCATCTTCTTCACAGTTTACTCTCATGCTTTCTTCTTCTTCCCCTTGCTAATAATCAATCACGAACAATAAAACCCTGACTGAACCCTTAAACCTTTAACTCCAACCTCCGTTTCTGTTTCAAAAAACTGAGGCTTTGTTCTTCATATAATCGTAAATACAATGATGAATCGTAAAAAGGTTAAAAGCAACAAGCAGAATCAAAATGGGCACAAGAGCAAGCGGTTCAAATCAGACCCCTTTTTCGACGGTGATTCGAAGCACCGGAGGAAATTCGAAAATGAAAACGATGAAGACAGCATTAACAGCAGCGATTCCGACGACGGTGATGCGGCGGCGATGGAGGAAGACGGTGGCGGAGGCGTATTTGGAGAAAATGAGGGCTGCTGCGAGGAGAGAAGAGGAGGATGATGATGATGAAGTTGTTGAAAGAGGTGGTGATGAAGATGGAGATAGGGATTCTCTGGTGGCACGTATGTTGCAGGCACAGCAGCTTGAAGAAAGTGGTCGTGTTCGTAGATCGATTGCTTCAAGGTAAATCTTATGTTTTGGAGCTTATTTCAGCTGATCGATTGATATGTGTAAAGGTAAGTGAAAACTGTGGCAAAATCATGTAGTTATGTTGGTGAAGAAGGTCTGAATTTGAGCTAGAGTTCAATATGCTACAAACGAATCTTGTAATATCTGTTGTGGTTGTAGATTAGAAATTGATTGTAACTTTAAAACTGGTATGATGGATCACAGTGATAAAAGTTTGAAACTTCAGGGCTAAAACTATTACTGTGTGATTTTAGGAACTGAAAATTGATGATTTTAGTTTTCATGTAAAGAGTGAACTTTTCTTTTATGATGAATGTACTGGTAAATTTAAAGTTAAGGTTTTTGTATGTTGCATGGTGGGAACATATCTACGTTTACATGCTAACATATAGCAAATAAGTTAATTTAAGCCTGTGGAATATTTCACTTTGTAGGATGTTTTTTTTTTACATTTGGTTAGCCTTTGGATGCTGAATGTTTGATTATTGCGACTTGTAGTCACAAAATTTTACATTTTTGTGTTCCGATGGACACTTTTGCTTTTACTTATCACATGTTTTTGTGGTTTAAATTATAATTCACTGTTAAGGGATGATATTACGTCAGCTATTTACCTTGCCTTTTAACATAATTTTAGAGAATGATACACTCATCTCACAACACATCTCTTTTTCTTTTTTACATGAAAATGTCTTGTTTTGTTCGTTTTGTTTCTAAAGTTTTGTAAAGTAAGCCGAATTTGCCAAACACTCGCATATGAGTAATCTGAGGTTGTGTTTGGATTGGAAGTTTTGGAATGAGGGAATGGGGCTGAGAACTGTAGAAGGTATTTAATTTGAGGGTATGGGTTTTGAAGCTAGACATGAAACCTCTAAAAATGGGTTTTCTCCAAATCTGCCAAGGATGTTGGGTATGTAATCTCATATTCATCATCGTTCTACTATGCTATCAATCCCATACCAATAGTGATTCCTATGTACCAACTGAACACCTCCAAATATTACAAATCCAAATCTTCTCTTATTCTTTTGTTGTAGCCGGTTACCTGATTCTAGTTATATACAAAAAAACCTTATAATCTCTTTCTAAATTTACAATTTAACTCTTCTAGTTAACAAGAGCACAAACATGATTTTTTTGTGTGGAGCTAATTTTTGTTAATGATATGTGTATATTAGGGTACAAAATCCAAAAACAACTGATGGATTTCAACTTCTAGTAAAACATAGGCAATCTGTAACTGCTGTGGTTTTATCAGAGGATGATTCTAAAGGATTTTCAGCTTCTAAAGATGGTCATATTGTTCACTGGGAAATTGATAATGGGAAAACAGAAACATATGTTTGGCCTATTGAAGAAAAATTAAAATCTCATGGTGCGAAAGATCCACAAGGTCGAGCTAAAAAATACAGTAAACATGTTTTAGCATTGGCTCTAAGTTCTGATGGTCGGTATTTGGCAAGTGGTGGCTTTGACCGACATATTCATTTATGGGATACACGTACACGGGAGCATATTCAGGTATTGTTTTGGTTGTTTAAAATTTTATTCCTATTTAAGTTTTTTTTAATAAATATAAGACTAGCTATAATGTGTTTGGAGGCATCCCATGCACTCAACGTTTTAAGTTGTACTGAAACTAGTTATAATTCTGGCTAAAAATATGCCAAATGATTGAAATACTCTTAAAAGTTTTGAAAAACAAAATTACTATTGTGTTGAGTTATCAGAAGCAATGATTCATTGTAAATTTATTTTGTCAATATCCAATAGTCTAACATGGCTTTAGTGGGATATAGCATAAGTAAAACAGAACAGTCCAGCAAGTGTTTAGTGGGATTTAGCATAAATAAAAGTGGATACATACTTGGATGGTCATAAAGTGCTTCCCATATATTGAAACTACTTCATAGGGATAGGGTATCAAAGTATGTATTTAGTTTTGCAACTTTATACCCTCTGTTGTCAAAAGACCACAAGGTGCATGCTTAGGACCCCATGCACAGCCAAGCGCAGCTTTGTCGCCTCGCTTCAAAACTCCCATTTTCATGCGCTTAAGTGCTTTAGGCTCAGTTTCAGCCAAATTCTGGCCAAAAATCATTTGAACGGGTCTGAAGCAATTACACTAGTTCCAAACAAGCCTTGAATAAAAACTAAAACAACCTAAACTAGACCAAAACAAGCCTAAAACATCTATATGTCACACCCTCAAAATCCACGTGCGGAGTTTAACCGCGAGGCGTGTGAACAAACCAGGATCACAGTCAATAGTTACTCAGAACGACTCTATATGCAATAATTAAACCAAATCAACCAGAGTAAAAACTTGAAAACTGTGCGGAAGCGAATAACAAAAACAACCCAAAGAAATAGAAATGTAAAATGTGGCAAAACATGTGCCAACCCAAGAAA
>BJCM01084254.1:0-13699 GCA_018326385.1 Flaveria bidentis
ATCCTAACATTCATACAACCTACTAATCATCATAAATTCATCAAACAACCATCAATCATACATAATCTTATCAATTTCGAATTAGGGTTTGCCTAGAATCAAAGTTCATGATCAATCCATTAAAAACGTATCACCCATGCATAATCGACGTTAAACAACATGTATACTATCTAACTAACATACTAACATCATCAAACAACATCAAATTCGGCCCCATGAAGATCCATAAACGATTTAGGGTTCGGCCATCATGAAAAACTCACAAAAACTTGTAAAATCTAACCTCTAAACGTGTAGTTGCTTGCAATTGATGATTCCAACGTGTTGTATGCCTTGAAATCGATTCAATTTCGAGTTCTCTTGCTTGTTCTAGGCTGATTTCGCAATTGATGATTCCAACGTGTTGTATGCCTTGCAATCGTTTTATTTTTAAAAACTTTTTTATTATAAATCTTAATTTTTCTTATTTTGTTTTATAAAAGTTTTAATTTTTAACAACACCAATTTAAAATATTTCGTAATTTAAAAAATTTTGATGTTTAAAAAAATATTATTTCAAAAAAATTTCTTAAAATTACATTAATAAAAAGACACGTTTCTTAATTTATTACAAAATTCTATTTGTAATCTAAAAAAAGATTAAATAATATTACTAGTCCTTGTATAACTTTTTGCACATAATTTGTTGATGTCACATATTTTTTAATTACTTTTTTTGTTATAGTAGACAGATATACACAATGAAAGGTTAATTAAAACGTGCTAAAATTGAATTACAATTATCCAAATTACCTCTTTTTGATTAACCTGTAAATGAATCGAACGAACACGAACACAAACACATACTCAAAAACAATTTTATATTCATAATAAAATGAAAATGTTTTTGTCGTTTATGTTCATTTATTAAAAAGCTAATCGAACATTTCATGAACATAAACAAACAAAAATAAATGAACATAATTGACAAACATAAATGAACACAAACGAATATGTCTAACACATCATAATTTATCAAAAAAAACATGTAAATTAATGGTTCAAGTACACATGATTCATCCGAACATATGATTCAATTAAAATTTTTCATAATGATTCATCAAAAATCATTCACAATGACTCATCTAAAAAATCAAAAAAAATATATGTACACTAAATACATAAACGAACAAACATAAGCAAAGACCTTAAACAAACTAACATAAAATGAACATAAATGAACAAAAATAAATATAAATAAACAAACATAAATGAAAATATATGAATGAATGTTCACGAACATAAATGAACGAACAAAACATGTGTTCATGTTCGTTCCTTTAATTAAACGAATATATTTTTTTTGTTTGTGTCCGTTAATTAAATTAAACAAATGACTACAAACAAACTTTCCACCGAACAATTCATGAACGTTCGGTTTATTTACAATTCTACTTTATAAACAACAAATCTTTAACAAATGGCCTAAAGGTTCTCTATTGCATATGAGCTGCGATTGTTGAACATTTTCCTTCTGTTTGGAGATTGTTGAACAACTTAAAAACCTACGTACCCAATAATAATGCTACATGTCAATTTCCGACAAACCAATCAAAGTTTTAACCAAACTTATGACTTTTTGTTATATCATTTTATTTATTTCTTGAGATCATCACTTGTGCATTCTCTATATATACTTACTTCTTTGTGTATTCATTTAACTCGCAATTTGATCAAGTTCAAGCCAAAGTCTTAAGGACTTGCAAGAATTTTACAATGGCTTCTACCTTCTACATTTATGTTTTCGTCGTCGCACTATTCTCCATCACAACCAATGAGATGTGTCATGCTTCACGCAATTTGCTTCAAGCTACTCCAACAGTACCGCAACCACAAATACCCACCATCCCAACACTCCCACAACCACAAATGCCCACCATTCCGACATTCCTACAACCACAGATGCCAACAATCCCTACACTCCCACAACTACAGATGCCCACTATCCCAATGATGCCCATGATCCCTACAATCCCCAATATGCCGAAAGTATCATTGCCGCCATTGCCTTCTATGCCTACCATCCCAAACTTCCCGACAACTCTTCCAACCATTCCATTCTTCGCTCCACCACCATATAACAAGTAGACGATTTATGGGCATTTGGTGCCAGATCAGAGGAAAAACTTAGTGGCTTTCGTTCATCCTATTATTTTTATATAGTATTTGAGTGTTTATCATGTATTTCTTTTTTCTGCTTGTTTTTGTAATCTTTTGTGGTCTGCCATACTCTTTTGTAATATATTGTTACTTTTAAATTGAAAGTTTTCTTATTTTAAACTTCTAATGTTAAAAGCCACGTAATTAAACAAAAAAACGGATCAGTTATACTTTTCACTCCATTGTTTAGTAACTAAATTAAAAGTCGTAGAACCATTCCATGATCATGATAGACAATACTATGCTGGGGTTTGCAAAGGTAACTCTAATAAATATATATGAATATAGTTGTAATCACTCTAACAAAAGGAAGTCAACATAACCTATATAAAATGTTGTATCGATCAACCTTTGAAAAGATTGTAACATGTCTAAAGCAACATTTTACTAATGGTTGTGTTAGTAAAATTGTCTTGCTACTAAAACAATCTTTTTGTTAGAGAATGCTAACATTTTCTTTTCTTAAAGATTTGCATGTATTATACAAATGCAACATTTTAGGACACAATATTTTTACATCCATCCAAGTACAACCTTTTACACATTTAAATGTGATATTTGCTATACTTAGATGTAGCCTTTATTATAATTTTTTTTACAAACAAGAAACCTTTTTGTCCATTCAAATACATCCATTATTATCTATTTAGTAACAAGGCAACATTTTTTGGGGTAAAGGCAGTTCTTTTTTATTTTGTCGAAATAAATATCCTTACACTAAAATGCAACTTTATATGTTTTTACTCACAAAATGCAACATTTTGTGAGATTTAAAGCAACATTCTTTTTTTATCCTCTTCACTCTTTTTGCATTTCAAGCAAGTGATTTTTTTATAAATTTTTTTCTTATCGCTATAAAATATCTATCAAATCACCCATATTCTAAAGATTTGTAATTCTTCATTAGTCATTTTTATATTACTTGAATAATAATAATGAAATTTTGTTTAATAAATTAATATAGAGATTAATGTCAAAAAGAATGTCAGTTAATGTCTAAAATTCTGCTATCTAAAAGTTGGATCTAATGTCAAAAGCTGCATATCAATGTCGACAAAATACTTATTTGATATCTATAACTCACTAATTTAAATTACAACCAAGTGACCAAATGTTATTACTATAATGATCATTGACTTTTGATTTTACCAAATTTCCTACCAATTAGAAATTGACACGTTATCAAATATCGTTGACTTAACGATACCCAGTCCATCTTGTATCGCCGTATCGCCAAGTCAGCGATACGTAACCTATGTGGTATCGCCAAGTTAAGAAAAAAAAGAACATGTATCGCTGGTGACGATACATATCCAATTCGGTATCGTTGGTGGCGATACATATCCAATTCGGTATCGCTGGATGTGTTTTGGTATCGCCGGTGATCGCCGACTGCATTAATATCGCCGGTGGAAGAAATATTCAGCTGGAATCTTGGTATTTGAATTAATTCACTTAATAATATAATAAGTTATCCTTTTAAACAAACAAAAATTAATTACATTTATTTAACTTAACAATCAAATTAATCCGAAAATCATCGTGAGTTTGCTAGAAAACTATTGTTTGCTTGAATAATAAAATTAATCTGAAACTTTACTATTTATGAATACGTTATGGAATAGCGCGTGAGTTTGCTAAAAAGTTTACCATTTACGATTTTATTTGCTTAAAGTTTTAAAAATTAACGATTATTCTTTTTAAGATAATGATTTACAAAGATCAAGGACACAATTTCGAGAGTTTCTTTCGGATGTTGTTGGGTTCGTTACATAGAACTCACGGGATAGTTTGTATGTGAGTTTATTAAAACTTTACTAGTTAGATATGACTTATTTTAATTCAAACACACAGTTTAGCTTCTGTTTTGAAAATGGTAAAATTTGTTATATTTAGCTCACAAAGTAGGGCGTACACGAGTTTGCTAAAATAATATTAAAATCTTTTATTAAAACATAACATCTATTATTTAATGTGAATTTTTAGATGAATAATATTTCTTATATAGTTATATGAATAATACTAGTAACATTAAATTTAGTTTTAAAGAGAGCCGTCGATACAGAATAGTCACGGTATCTCTGCCAATACAAATAAGTCACGGTATCTATAGCGTATATTTAAAAAGAAGAAATTGTCACGTGATCGATACCTCTATGCTTTGGTATCGTCACATTAAATTACACGCCGGTCAAAAGGCTAAAATTGAAAACTCTTAAAGTCAATGACTATTTTGATAAAATCAAATAGTCAAATGGCTATTTGGGTAATTTTTCCATTTATATGTCATGAAAGCCTAATGTGAGAGGTTGAAAGAGCTGTTATTCCAATTAGTTGCGTTTCAATATTCCAATTGTGATCGTAAAAATGTTATAGTTACAATATTGAAATTATACTTTCTATTACTAAGTTTAATGTGTTTAATAGTTTGTATATTGTATTTTAGTGAGTTGTACTTACTATTAGGTTTTTTTGTTTTGTTTACGTAGTACTTTATATCTTTCATAATTTAACTCAAATATTTTTTTAATTTTAACTTTAATTCCCTGTACTTTTTTATCTTTTATAATTTTTCCTCTTTTACGTTATGGTCTAAATTTTGTGAGTTACACGTCGCAACGTTCATGCGTGATTCAATGTTTTCACACCTATTTTTACTGTTTTGCTGCCTTGACGCAATGGCGGGCCCTGGACTGACTTAGTTATTATTTTTTATATTTTATGTTTCGCGTGGGTGATTTAATGCCCCCATTGGATATATGTAAAAGTAGAACACAATATTTTTTAAAAGGAAATAAAATGATTGTTTTAGGACGCACGGGTTCTATTTTCTGTTCAGTTTTATTTTTCATCTTTATTTATATTTTAATAGGAATTTTTTTGATGTTGGTGATCGTTGACGGTTGTGTGACATTGGTGCTGTTTAGTATGGTTTTATGCCTCCACTACAAAGCAACAAACGTAATTCTAGTTAAAAATTAATATTATTTTTTCTTGACGACATTGCACTATATATACAAGTTCAATATTTTACTCTCTAGTGTTTATTATAATTTCTAAAAAGGAAACCCTCGTTTTTATCTGAAAAATAGCTTACCGAAAGTAGGAATATCAATAACCAAATTATTCTTATTATTTGGAGGTTGTTTAACAACTTAAAACAAACCTAGGAAACCAATAACAATGTTAGATGTTAGTTCCCAGCAAACCAATTTAAAGTCGTAACAAATTGATGACTTATTCTTATATTAAAATATATCGTCACTCGGTACGTCCTCTATATATACCATTTTGTAGTGCATTTGTATCACTCACAGTTTGATAAAGTTCAATAGCCTATACCACTTGCAATCATCCTACAATGGCTTCTACCTGCTACATCTTCGTTTTCGCCCTTGCATTATTTTCTATCACAACCAATGAGATGTGTTATGCTTCGCGAAATCTTCTACAAACTACTCCAACAGTACCACAACCACAAATACCCACCATCCCGACACTCCCACAACCACAAATGCCAACAATCCCCAATCTCCCACAACCACAGATGCCCACAATCCCCACAATCCCACAACCACAAATGCCCACCATTCCAACAATACCGACAATCCCAACAATCCCGAATATGCCCAAAGTTTCTATGCCTACGATCCCAAACCTTCCAACAAATCTTCCAAGCATTCCTTTCTTCGCTCCACCACCATCCAAGAAATAGACAGAAATAGACAATGGCCATTTGTTTGGAGATCAGTAGCTTTTGTTGATATTTTCATCCTTGATTTCACTATTTTTACTTGATTGCGGAGTGTTTTCTCATGTATTGTTCTTTTGTTTAATTGTTTATGTAATCTTATTTGGTTTGATGTTCTTTGTTGTAATATATTGTTATTTTTAAGTTGAAAGTTTGATCGTTATATGGTTTTAAATACTTCTATTGCATTGTGATAATAGAAACACTCATTTTTTTGCACGCTCTTGCTATGATTAAACGATCTTGTATAATTTGTTTAAAACAAATTGTATCAAAATCAAAAAATTATCAAAATGTCGGTTGTTTTGGAAATAATCTCTATGCTTGACATAACTATTTATTTTGGTTTGGGATAGGACGGTTCATGTCAAATTCTATGAGCATTTCATATTTTTTTATTGCATATATGAAATTTCCCTATTCTCGTTTTAAACCAGCCAATTACTTGTCAAACTAAACCCCTTTTCCCTAGTGTTGAACAAAGACAAAAAAAAGAAAGAAAGAAAGAAATTAGTTTCAATTCACCAAATAATTAAAAGAGGATGAGACAAGTATACTCTAGTTTGTTAAGAAATCAAAAACTAAATAAAATCTGGGATCAAACACGGTCTACTTGATGAGAAACTCGAGAGAGGGATTCAGTTAAAAGTAAGATATGCATAGAAATACGGTTTTAACTTTAGTAAGATAATATCAAGTTAAACAGATCATTTGAAAGTTAAAAAACCATTAAAATTAAACTGATAATAAATATGAAAATGCTAAGAACTAAACCAAATAAAAAACAAAAGGATTGGAAGGGATAGGAGTGTATGCATAGAACAAAAGTTATCATACGAGACCCATATCATATTTTTTAACAAATTCACCTACTTGAGAACAACAGCTTCCTAGTAATCCTCGTCATCTACATATTTGTTGTTTTTTCATCTTATCGCACTCTCCAAAGGCGCAATACCTTGCTATAAATGAAATGTTATTAGAAATGTTTGTTTGTTTGAAGCCAAAGACTCTTAGATCCAGCTCTATCATCAAATCATAGCCCTTACCTTGTGTAGGGTGTTAAAAAACATATAACCAACATAATTATATATTTTTATTTCAGTTGATATATATACTACAATTACATATACCGTTTATTATTAGTTATCATCTATTAAGCTGCTAGTAATTTACTATTGTATTTGTATCTAATTAATTTGTTCTCAAAGATTTAAAACATGCATCAATATTGTAATTATATTATTTTATGTAAGCTTTAATATTTCGATCAGTCTTTAGAGGTTTATTATTTAGATTTATATTTAATCCTTTTACAACTTTATTACGTGAACATTGATCTAGTTAAAAGCTAGATAAGAAGAAAAAAACGATTACAATGTTATGTTTGGAATGACTTTGGGTCACCTAAAATAGGAATATCAATAAAAACAATAATTCATGTTGTTTAGATTTTGTTTAACAACTTAAAACAAACCAATAAAAGTCTTCACCGAACTGATGAGTAGTTTTTTTATTATATTATTTTATTTATTCATGGGATATATCTCCAATCTATGCATTCTCTATATATACTTGCTCCTCAGTGTATTCTAACTCACAATTTGATCAACTTCAAGAGCCTTTAGCAACTTAGAGTCATCTACAATGGCTTCTACCTTCAACACATATGTGTTTGCCCTTGCATTATTCTCCATCACATGCAACGAGATGTGTTATGCTTCACGTAATTTGTTACAAGCTACTCCAACAATACCACAACCACAGATACCTAATATCCCGACACTCCCACAACCACAAATACCCACCATTCCGACACTCCCACAACCACAAATGCCCACAATCCCCAAACTCCCACAACCACAGATGCCTACGATACCTACAATCCCTAATATGCCCAAAGTATCGTTGCCTCCGTTGCCATCTATGCCTACCATCCCAAACCTTCCAACCGCTCTTCCAACCATTCCTTTCTTCGCTCCACCACCATCCAACAAGTAGACAATGGTCATTTGTTGCTAGATCGGTAGCTTTCACTGATCTTCTCATTAGAAGAGTCATTGATTTTACTATTTTTACATGATTGTTGAGTGTTTTTATTGTTCTATTGTTTGACTGTTTATGTAATATTTATGTTGTTTGATGAATTTGTTGTATTATATCATTATATTTAAGTTGAAATGTTAGATTGTTTTTAAGCTTAACTTTCACCAAATAACTAAAAGAGGATGAGTTAAGTGTACTCTAGTTTCGTAAGAAATCAATAACTTTATGGAAACCCATAGTAAAAGAAAAAAAAGTATAGAAATAAAGATTTGATGCCAGTAAACTAGCACTAACATTAACAGATCAAGTTAAACTAACAACTAGAAGTTAAAATACTATCAAAATTAATTTTTTTAATTTTGAGTATAATAAATGTGAAAACGTTAATAACCATATGGTTATACGATTCAGCTCCAACAGTTATTTCATCTTCGAGATTTAATGTGTCTTGTATGCGCATCGCGTACAAGGGATCCCTTACGACATCTCCACCGACTCTAAAAAGAGTCATGTTCTTAAACAATAATACGTCTTCACTAAATGAAAAAGCAGATTGCGAAACTACCTAGAATTTTGGACAATTAGTAAATCTCGGACCATAGCAAAAAGAATCAAATATTGTTCTTTTTTCGTTTCCATCGAGCCGAAATATCATAACTCTATTTTTCATATATAGTCATAGCATGTATAATTTATTTCCATTATACCTACCGTGCTTGCTTGTTGGGATGTTACCAATTTGTTGTTTAGATGTCAAATCCCGACCAACATTTAACATAGTTTTAATCAAGTCCTTAATCACGATACGACTACCTGACCTCCCTTGACTTGTTTAAGTTTGTGTTTGGTCCGTATATTATTTAATTATACTTCAAAAATTGATTACAAATAATAGTTAAATGATTTTTTTTTGCTTCGGTTGAAAATTTTGGGTCATTCTCATACATATCCAAACTGTCATGTATTTTATCTATCAAACATTCAATCTCCTAACATTTAAAAACGAGTTTAAAACAAGAACATTGAGCAACGGATGAGTGTAAAACCGTTATAAACAACAACAAAGAGTAAAATGAGAAAGTTTTTTTTTTCTTTATTGCTTTTGGATTTGTATTTTCAAGAGGTGTAAAAAACCAAACCATCAAACGCCTATTAAACTAACTTAGGGAGACAGAATGGTCAATTTTTAATTAATTTTAGTATAAATCTTATCAAAAATGAGTTAAGATAAAGACAATATATTTTTATGTTTTTCCTTTCAAATTCAATTAGTTTTTCTTTAAAACCAAGATAAATACAATACATCTTATATTTTCCTTTTAAATTCAATTCATTTTTCTTTAAAAACATTTTATATAAGATATTTATATAGAATCAAGACGCATCATGTAGACTTATTTTTTATTTACTATTTACTTAAAATTCATGCTATAACACGCATAGGTTCGCTAGTCTAGCTTAACGAGTTAATATATTTGACATCTAAGTATCTAAAGTTTAAATAACTTTTTGAAAGAAAACTTAGGGATCGTTTGGTTCGCAAAATATTTTGCAAAAGAATTGGAATTGGAAATGGAACTTGAATTGGAATTGAAATTTGAATTTTATTAGAATTGATAACGTATGTTGATTAATTTTGAGTGAAATTGGAATTTTAATTTTGAACATTCTATTGGATTGTTAAACATTTTATTGGGTAAGTGAAAAGAATATGAATTCCAATGAATAAAAGAAAATTTCCAATTTCAATTTCATCCATTGACTAATCAAATATAATTTGAATGAAAATTTGTCCAATTTTAATTTCTGAGAAACCAAACGGGACCTTAAGGTATTAAATTTAGCATACCAACAATATCCACGTAAGCTTGGTTGCCTAAACTAGGAAGATCCTCAAACAAAGTTGACCTCTTACATTCGAAAGTAGTTTGCCAACACCTTTAGAGTTTCCAACCAACCACAGAAAGTCTTGACAAACAAAACTATATTTATTTATTTTGTTAATATTCTTTATCCACCAATTCCTTCACTATATATACTTTCAATCCATGTACACTCACCTTCACAAATAAATCAACTTCATTTCCCTACACAACCTCAATAACATCTTATTTTACAAACACCCGACAACCTTAACAATGGCTTCCATCGGTTACATTTGTATTTTTGTCCTTGCATTAACTTCTATTACAGGCAAGGAGATGTGTTACGCTTCTCGCAACTTGCTACAAGCAACTCCAACGACACCTCAACCTCAAATACCTGTCATTCCAAATATTCCACAACCTCAGATCCCCACCATCCCAAACATGCCACAACCTCAGATCCCCACCATTCTGAACATGCCACAACCTCAAATTTCATCCATCCCTGCATTCCCAAACCTACCGAAAGTCTCCTTGCCTCCATTGCCTTCAATGCCCACTGTCCCAAACTTTCCGACAAATCTTCCAAATATCCCTTTCTTCGCCCCACCACCTTCCAAGAAGTAGATCCTCGACGAAACTTATAGATAACAACATGATTTACAGTATTGTATTATAGTACGCATCTATGTCACACACGATTTACAGTTATTTGTTATGTATCTTGTATTGTCTTTCCATATATTATTTTCCTGTAACATATGATTGAATTTATATTTATATACATAATATTCTGCTCCCGTTCTTAAAAGTTTAAACATACTTATTATTTAGTTGGGCCTAATATTTTTTACTTATTTTCTTTTACATAATTGTAGCCCAAGTAAGGCCCATAGAAAGATTCACATATTCTTCAAAACCCTAAATCAGACGATACGAAAACCCTAATCACTCCCCTATATAATCTCGTCACATCGCCTATTATCATCATCGTTGAAGGTGTTTTTCACAGTATTCATACAGATCTAGTGGCTTTCTTCTGTTTCTGTTTGCAACTTCAATCGATTCGTGAGTTCTCTCTGTTTATCTGTTTTTATACCTCAATTTTGCTTTCAAAATCGTTTTTCAAATCGAATATGATGATAGTTATTGTCGCCCCAGTCTTATGAGCTTTGTAACAATGCATCGCTCGATGGTGATAGACATATTAATAATCTGATTCATTTCAATTTAACGTTTAATTCTTTCAATTTCTGTAAACTGGAGTTGATTTGATTTGCAAATGTTTGGTGTGATGATTTATTTACCCAATTACATCTGCACTGTTGAATGATGATCTATAATACATGCACTACCATCTGATCACTCATCTGCAATCAATCATCTCTAATCTTTTCAATATTTTATAATTTAACTGATTTTACTCTTGTTTTTTGATTCAAAAACACATGTTTTGCAATCGATGATGCAATTTACTATTTGTACTGATGTTTACCAGTGATTAACATAACATTATCACCATCTTTCGGCTGAGATTGCTTAATAGATGTTTAATGTTTTAATTTGAGTGTTTAATGCCCATGGTATCTTATGCTTTAACCTAATTAATGTTTTATGCATCTCGTTTTACGGGCAAATAGCGACGATAACAGTTTTTGCGACACAGTTTGCTGTTATTTTCTAAAGCTCACTGTTATTTATACCTGTTCACATTTTTTTTATTTTTAAAAATTATTCGTCTATTATTTATAAAAAAATTAAGTGGATCATGGATGTGAAGAAAAGATTTAGTTTTAAACAGTTGTAAAATGAAAGTTTTTGTTGGTTAATACAGAAAGTACAAGGGCTATGTTGAGAAATGAGATTTGTCGTGCACCACCCTGATGTTAATTGTGCTGATACTTTTCTTTTTAGCCCATATTTTTTTCTGAGCCTTTTTATTTGTAAATACTTTTCAACATATGTTTCAAAATTAAAGTCACAAATTTGACGTTTTTTATTTTTTAGGTTTGCAGATTAACTTTTTGATATAATTAAATTTTAAATAAAAGCATTGTTAGGTAAACAATCAATTAACTTTTCAAAAAAGAAATTAACATACTTGTAAACAAATCTTGCCAAAAATCATTAAGTTTTAAGTAAAAGCATTGTTAGTTAAACAATCAATTAATTATACAGAAATGAAACTAACATACTTGTAAAAAAATTTTGCCAATGGTTTTACCTGATAAGATGATAAAAATCTATATATATTGACTCTTAACAGCTAGTGTAGTTGATGAACTTCTGTGAAAACACTTGTAAAATTTTGTAAAAACATATTTACATGTATTGTTTAAACTTTTTAGTGTAAAAATATCTTATTTTTTTATTTGTTTGACATCTGTGTCTAAAGCGGATGATGAAACTTATTTTACTAGTATTTTAATATGTTTTTAACATGAGAATTTGTAAAAACAATGTTGAGGATGATGAGTCTTGTTAATCAAGACAATGAGTAAACTAAACTATGGCTAAGGTTACAAAGGGCACAATTTAAAATACCCAAATTAATCGTTTTTTTGTATGATACAACTAAAACTATTTTTTAAGTATTATTTTTAACTAAAAATTTTTACTTAAAAACACTTTAAACATTTCATTAATTAAAATTAAATAAAAAATAAATAAGATTAAAAAAAAACAATAAATGTAGCTAAAAAGTACATAAATACTAATTTTAACTTCTATTACAGTAGCTTTAGGCATAAAATGGATTCTAAATATCTTAGAATTCTACTGTCGTTATCAGGTTGAATTATTACTAATAAGATGGCAACCATGTTGCTCTTGACATAAAATGGATAGTTAGACATTGTTCCATACATCTCATAAGTATATGGTGAAGATTGTTGGAGAACAATAATGTTGTTGTTTAAACAGGCGACATTAAATAAATCATACCAAAACAACAAAATCATTTGAAGATACCATTTATAGGATGATCATCAGGCATGCAGACACTTATTATTATATAAAATAATTATCACACTACAAAATTATGCTACGCATTCCCATAAATTTCACTCAGACAAAACTATGTATTCATTAATTTCGTCATGAGGGTTTTTTTGAAAAGTTAATTGATTGTTTAACTAACAATGCTTTTATTTAAATTTTAATGAGTTTAAACTATTTTGTAACATGTATATCAAAAAGTTAATCTGCAAACTTAAAAAATTAAAAACGTTAAATTTGTGACTTTAAATTCGAAACATATGTTCAAAAGTATTTACATATAAAAAGGCTCAGAAAAATATGTTCAAAACTATATATTCATTAATTTCGTCATGAGGGTTATCTATTGTTAGTTGGTTGACTGCGAATGCGCCTTTTTTAATTAACGTCATGGAATTCTTTTTCATACTATTGTCTAAAACCTCTTGAAACCATACAAATTTTGTTTCGACACCTTCAACAATTTTTAAAAGGAATGTGATACGACCCAGTCTGCGGCTGCACATGCCCAGGCCCAGACCCAGTTTGAAGGCCGGCCCAAACGCATTAAGCAAAAGCCCAACCGGTTGTCGGATTAAGAAATTCAGTCAGTTGTTTACAAGCACGTTTGTTTCTGCACTTTTATTACAGTTACTTCTAGTATTGAATTGTTCAGTTTAGTTGCATGCATTTAGGATAAAGTAGTGGTAGATCATGGCTAAGAATAAGGGAAGGGACATGGTGAACATGCAAACATGGCATGGTGGACATGTATTCTCATGCATCTTTAAATACTTGTAATTGTTGCACTTGGAATTTAATCAGAAAATTGTCCCAAAAAGTCTCTTCTTACTCTTTTCTT
>BJCM01084255.1:0-21203 GCA_018326385.1 Flaveria bidentis
TCACTGATCATCATGCTCTTCTTCTTATCCCCCTCCACCACCACCACCGCCACCACCACCACCGCCACCGCGGTATCGAATTGGAAAACTGAAATCATGTTATCAGCTACACCTCGTTCCGGCAGTCGCCACACTGTTCTCGTCACCGGCGCCGTGGGCTTCATCGGCGCACACGCCTCCGTCGCGCTCAAGCGCCGCGGCGATGGTGTCGTAGGGATCGATAATTTCGATCCGTACTACGACACCATGCTGAAAAACGCAAGGAAATCGCACCTTCTAGACCCCGCCGGAGTATTCGTCGTAAAAGGCGACATCAACGACGTTGATTTACTCCGGGAGCTATTCGGATTGATACAATTCACTCATGTCCTTCACCTTGCTGCACAAGCTGGTGTGAGGTATGCAATGGTGAACCCTGGTTCATACATTAAGTCTAACGTTGAAGGGTTTGTTAACCTCTTAGAGATGGTTAAAGCGACTGTGAATCCACCCGCGGTCGTTTGGGCGTCGTCTAGCTCGGTTTACGGGCTTAACTCGAAGGTCCCGTTCTCGGAGAGTGATCGAACCGATCATCCGGCGAGCCTCTACGCTGCTACGAAGAAGGCGGGCGAGGCGATTGCGCATGCATATAATCATATTCATGGGTTGTCGATCACCGGGTTGAGGTTTTTTACGGTTTATGGGCCGTGGGGGAGGCCTGATATGGCTTACTTCTTCTTTACTAAAGATATATTGAACCGAAAGGAGATTTCGGTGTTTGAAGGGGCGAATCATGGGACGATTGCTAGGGATTTTATGTACATTGATGATGTTGTGAAGGGGTGTTTATTGGCGATTGATTCGGCTAAGAGGGGGAGGAGGAAGAGGAAGGGTGAGGCGCAGTTTAGGATTATTAATTTGGGGAATACTTCGCCTGTTTCGGTTCATAAGTTGGTGAGGACGTTAGAGAAATTGTTGAAGGTGAAAGCGAAGAAGAAGGTGGTGTTGATGCCTCGGAATGGGGATGTTCCGTTGACGCATGCGGATATAAGTCTAGCGCGTGTGGAGCTCGGGTACAAGCCGAGCGTTGATCTGGAGACAGGGTTGAAGAAGTTTGTTAAATGGTATCTTCAGTACTATGGTGTTAAGAACAAGTGTTGTTGGTGAAGTGATGAAAATGGTGAAGATGATGAATAATTTTTCAGGAGAACTTAACTGCTTTTTGCATGAATTCTTTTCTAGTTACATTCTTTTATGACTGATGCTAGATATTTAATTTATGTGAACAGATTATTCTCCAACTACAGTTTTATTATCATTGTGTCATTCTTTGTTTGTTTCTATTTGTCCTTTTGGTTTAGTTTAGGTATCTGGCAGTGTGCTGTTTTATATCATCAAATGCTGATCATGTCATACAGGAAAACCTCTATCATGTCATCTTTCTTTGACATTTAGATAGCAAAACATATGTTTTTTGCTCATAGAATTTAATGCAACTGGAATTTGGTTTACGTGTCACATTTTCTGTGTTCTCCTTGTGTAAATATGTCTCTATTTAAGACATGAAGTTACATCATAACCTCATCACACAGGTAAACATAAACTACACGTGCACACATAGATGGAGACATCTAAGTTTTTAAATTTTTTTTTTGTTTTGGTGTTATTACTATGGAAAATATATGGTGTTTGGTGCTGTTTTGAGAAGAATTTGGTGTTTGGATGTTCTGTTAGTCTGACTAGCAGAACTTGCTTACGTGCTGCCAAGCGAGGTGGCTAAGGTGACATGTTGACTGTTGTATTTCGCTAGTTTGACTAGTAGATATAACAGTGCATGATTTGATAACTCTAATATATTATTTTTCGTACTTGTATATGTTTTTCCACAAAGCTCTAAAAAGTATATGAAAAGTAACAAAGCAAAGTTGCCAATTCGAGTACTGATGGCATCAGCTAGTCAAATAAAATATCACCCCAGCCACCTCGCCTAACACCTGAAGAACCTCCCTATCACGTAGGCAAGTTCCGCTAGTCATGTTAGCAGAAGTGCAGATGACAACCAAAGACCAAAAACATCTGAAAAACACACCAAAAACTATCTATTTTCTCAAATTAACATCAAAACAGAAAGAAAAAAATCTAAGTTTTCTATGTATATGACAATGATCAAACATACCAGATGTGTTTTGCAAGTTGATGTCACATGACATTATCAGCATATCACACATACTTGGAGTAGGTAATAGAAAGTCTAGAATCAACCACTCAACTTAAAGGAGGACTTAGTGCAGTAAAAGCTGATACAATTATCCTGTTTTGGACCTCCCAACTCAGGAACATGAGTACCATTACAAACCACATACATGTAATTCAGTGCCCATGTCTCTTATCAAATTCTACATATGGTTATTATCTTTTTTTCAGAACATCTGTTCAAGCTGAATGCTCAAGATGAATTTAAACATTAAAAGCAGAAATGTAAATGGTTGAAAATTTACCAAGCCCACAGCTACACTGGTGATATGATAATTAAGAACTGAATACTTATGTTGTTATGTATTGAGACTTCAATCTGGCATAAGGAAAAAATGTAAGGTTTGCTATCACAATCTTTATGAAAGATTATCTTCTATATTGACATTACGTGATACCACTACTATCCAGTGAATGGGAATGTTTTGAGTGAATCGAAGAATTGAAGTGCCATCTTGTAAATTGATTATCATAGAACAGTGAATCGAGGAAGTCCCATCTTGTAAATTGATTACCATAGGTAATATGAGAATAAAGTAGAGGTTTTTTTAGCAAAATTTTGAAAATGATCCTTTTGACTATATTTTTCACTTAAAATGTTTCTTTGACCAAGTAATCTCTAAAAAAATCATTCCTCAACAAAATCGTAGCTTGGATGAAGACACGTGTCTAAATAGTGTCGTTATGAAGGACCTGTTTCCATTCATTCAAACAAATTTACGGTCGTCTGAATGTTTGTAAGTTTGTCCGAACAATCCGGATTGTGATGACCCTAACTATACAGACACGTGGCTTTATCTGAACTGCTAATCATGCGTTTGAACGAACTTGGTTTGCGGTCAAGGCGTCTGTGTTAGGGTGGGGACAGTGTGAGGAATGAGTTGATCAAAAGGATATAAAAAATTGGCCAAAAGAACATTTTCAAAATTTTCTTTTTTATTTATTTATTGTAAATTAGAGTAATTTCTTTTAGATTTAAAATCTCCACGTTATCATTAAGATCCATGTGGCTTTTCTACTTTGTGTAACTGTGTTCGTTAATCAATAAAACATCGATTATAAACTTTTGTGTGTTCAAACACATTGTGTATCATATGTAAACAACTTGGAATAATTTGTGTTACGTGAGTTAGATAGTGGTGGTTAGGGTAATGACAAAGGAGGTCTATTGTGAGGAAAAGGATGGTGATGGTGGAGATCGTTTGAAGATAGTGCTGCCGTCACCTTAAGAAACACAAAATTCAACTAGAATTATTCGAAAGCAAAATAAACAATAAGCAGGAAATCTAAAACAAATTACAAAATAACCGATTTTTATAGTTTGATTATGATCATATACATATAGATAACTAAATTAACCGAACTAAAGTGGCATTAGAACCAAATATTCTATTTATTAACTTTTACAAATAATATGTTATACGTCAAAAAAGTTGTCTAGAACTTTCAAATATACTAATTTTTGTTTATTGTTTATAAATTATTATGACTAGGGTAATTCATTCACACGCTTTGGGTGTTGGTAGTGTCAAAATTTCACACACACATAACACTAAAAAAATTCTTTTACGGGGTCAGTTGCCCCTCCATCCTATAAGCTAGGTCCACCCTTGGGCTCAGATAAATGCACATCCGAAGATGTTTTGGTAGTTACAACTAAGAAAAAGCGTAGGTGTAAACGCATCATGTTTATCAACTAAATTAACAATACAGGTCTTAACAGGGTGATATAATACATAATCAAGCTCATTGTTTTGACAACAATTAGTCCATCATGGCTGGAGGGCGACGTGGTAAAATCTTACCATCATCTAACCCTGTCATGTCCTGGCTGCATTGTTATCTGATTTATTGCCTTGTGTTTTTCAAAATCAAATTCGTCATATGAAAAACCCTTGCACACCAACTCATAAAACAGCAAAAATCATTAGGAGATAATGAAATCAAGTACATAACCATCATGAACAATAATTTGTAGTAGTTAAGTAAGACAGTAACACCAAAATCAAAAACTCCAACATTAGAGGAATATAAATCCCCTGGTCATAATAGAAATCCCTAGTCCTTGCATCAAATCAATCAGATATGGAAATAGTTCTATAGGAGCGTATGCGCATCTTCCTTGACTAGTCTAATACAAAGAAAACACAAAATCAGACATAGATCTAGAAAAAAAGACCTTAAAGGGTAAAAGAAATTAAGACCATTGTATCATTCAAAAAGTTGTAGCGAGCCAAAGCAATTACAAAACAACTTAAATAATCTTAGTTACAAACATCATCGTTCCATAGGGTTTAAATAAGCAACACGATTTATTTTGTGTGAAAACAAAACCATACAGATGGCTAAAGAAAATCGTTTTAGCTGAACATTCAACGACCCAAACGAGAACCATAAAGATCATAGATTAGAGGCACCAACGAGATCTGACAAAATTAAATGCATACTTTGAAAACACTAATGTTTTAAACAAGAAAAAAATGAGATCAGATATAAAAAAGTTGAGCAACCACAAAGGTGGTCACACCACAAACATCAACACCCTAATCGACGAGAAAACATCAAACAACTCTACCTCAATGAGAAGCGGAAAACAGGGGTGATAGTGTATCACAAATCACCTATTTGTGTACTGGTTGAAAAGAGAACCAGAGTCCCCCCTATATTGAAAATCACACACAATACACGAGAAAAAGGGTAGCCAGAACGACCACTTTCTTCATTGACACCTACACCCTCACAAATAAAGTTTCTCCCTAGAGCAAGAAAATGATTCCAGAAACCCCGCTTAAAAGGACCACTGTAGACCTTGTATGAAATGCATATGAGGTTGCAAATCAATTTTCCAAAAGTTCTAAATTTATATAATACGATATAAACACTAATACGTTAGTACAAAAGATATCATTAAGTTTATTAATTCAATATTAGTTCAAATATACTCACATCACGTCTAAAGCCGATGATTAACCATGTACGATCTTTCTTGTACATCAAGTTAATTAAATCGTTTATATATAATACAAATTAATTATGCAAAACTAAAAATGAAAAACCATTCTTTTGAACATGCATCCTTTTAAAAAGGGAAAATCCACATATATCCAATTTTCCTTACTTTTCTTTCAAATGGTCTCATCTAAAAGATATTTCTCAAAATGTTTCATTCAAACAAAGCTCGGACAAGATGTAGGCGATTAGGCGTGGGTGTCCTACCATTTAAAATCGGACACGTTTGTTTTCTTAGTTTTTGAACTTTAGTTTGTCGCGATTTCTTAGAAGAAAATTTTTAAAGATAGTCAAGCTCCTCTTGATAAAGGGGGTGCTCGCATTGTAGAGGCGGGCACCTTTATAGTGACTTTGTAAAAAAACAACATTATATTAAAAAGCATGAGTACGATTTTAAACGACCATAGACACCCATGCTTATTGTTAGAGGTGTTGGACTGTTGGGTTCTTTGTCTAGAGATAGTTATTTTAAGTAAAAAAATTGAAAGAGAATTTAAAGAAAATATAAGAAATAAAAGACATTAAAAATTATTTTCATTTTAGAAAACGGGCCAATTAGGTTGAACTCTTATCTGTCACCCGACTCGATGCATTCATATTCGGGGCCCCGATCACGTGGCTCATCTTTACCATCCTCAATCATGTAAACCCAAAAACCAACAAGAAAACACCATGACCAAAACCCCTCGATCAACACTTGAATCTTCCTTAATGACCACCAAATTCACTAACCCTCTTTAGGATCATCCTCAAAATCTCCAATGAAAGGGGGGTTTTCTGCCCCTGGTGATTACATCTACTTCAAGTCCAAGGTCCCCCTCCACAAGATCCCTGTGAGTCCCTTTCAATCTTTTCCATCTTTTGCTTGATTGTTTGTAGAAAATTTGGTTTTCCCAATTCGCTAGATCACTGTTGCAGTTGGGTGTCGATTGCTGTTTTTCTTTAGGTCAAAACCCTGTGTGCTGTTTAATTGAGCATCAGGTGTTCGATGTTTTGTCTCAGTGAGCGAAATTTGATGTGGGTATGCTGCAGTTTTGAGATTTACACATGAAAGGGGCTAACTTGCATCTTTAAGTATGTTGTATTGATCACATAGATGATGAATCTTATAACATGAGATATAGATGGAAAATGTTGGTATGAGATTTAGATTGAAGTCGGTGCCACATTATCAATCTTATAGTTAGAAATATACTATGTTTCACTTAAAGGTTCAAGCAGCTATTCAATTTTGTTTTCTGTAAGGAGTTAGTTTGAACCAATTAGCCACTCATTGGGGCTTTTACAGTGACTTTGAATTTTAGATGTTGATTATAAAATTAAAAAGAGGTTTTTTTTTTTAAAGTTTGTCTTACTTAGGATTTTGGTGGTGGATTCAGCTGTGATGAAGTTATGAAAAGCATTTTGTTGGCTGAGCATTCTGATATTTTTAAAATTGATCATCTGGATTATGATGATGGATTAAGCTGTGATTGTTAAAAGCAAGTCAAATCACCAGTTTGTATCCAAATAAGGTTCTGAATTGATATATAATTTATATGATTATATCATTGTGTTGGTTGTTATTTTTCGTTGTTTGTTATACTAGGATGTAGTTATAATAAATATGGACAATAACAATAGGCTCTCATGAGTAAATACAAAATTATACTTTTTAAAAATGTACAAGTTTGCAATTATTATTACTCATCAACGGTATGCACTAAAAGCACAAGTGAAATATTATCAAACACATGTTTTCCCTTGATCACTTTTGTTCTATGTACCAAGAGATATGACCTGGGACATAAGTTCTATTCTTGTTCTTTTATGTTTGTTGGTGAGCTCCTCATAATGCCCAATTTCAAATGGCTTACAGATCACTTTTACATTTCTTTCCCATTTAGTTGAAATTTTAGTTTAATTTTTTTTACAGATAGGCACAAAGCAGTGGAGATATTATGATTTTGGTCCTAAAGTAGTTCCTCCTCTAATATGTATTCCTGGCACTGCTGGTACAGCTGATGTGTACTACAAACAAATCATGGCACTGTCGATGAAGGTGAGCCCCCAATGAGTGATTGCAGTTCCATTGAGAATTTCTTTAACATAAAATGAATTTCAATGATATGTAATAAAGGTTTTTGTAATTCAAAACAGATGCATATCACTACTTTTCCTCCATGAACAAATTTCTGTTTCTTTTGTTCCTTGAACAATTGTATTAACATTTATTAGTCGAATTAGGACATTTGTGTGAGATTTTGATTTTTAATATACATCTGTGACTGTTGGGATTTTGAAGCTTGGGAGATAAATTAGAATGTTTGGATCTGTGTTTTGGAAGTCATTATCCAATTTTCAATAAGCATATTCAGATGAAGTTGTAACAATTAGATAATTAGCAGTTTTGATTGTTTGATAATGGATGATCAAAACAGATATACGACATTCATGTGAAGAAAAGATATGCAAAGAGTAATTATGTTATAAAAATGGGTGATTAGGTAATTTAGTGTACCTTTTGAAGTAAGTATTGTAGTGGCTAGTATGACACTGGTTATTACTTGACCCCAATTACACCCAGAATCTTATATTCTAAACAATAAAAACTATGTATTGCACCTGCATGTCACAATAGTCATTTTTGAAAACACAAATCCGAACGCTTCAAACACATGTTTTAGTGTTTTATAATGGAAGTGTACTGTGATTCTAGGTGGTGCCAACTTCATTCTTTTGTTATCTTTTACTTTCTCAGGGTTATCGAGTGATTTCTGTTGATATTCCTCGCGTATGGAACAGCCAGGAGTGGGTTCAAGCGTTTGAAAAGTTTTTAGATGTTATTGATGTCCATCGTGTAAGATTACTACTTTCTATATAAATGTATCTGATTTTGGTCACCCATAACATTGGAAGTTTTGTTTTGTTATTATTATCATTTTTATTTTTGCATGCATTTGTGTAATAATAGTTAAATGAGTATTTTTGCAACAGATACATCTTTACGGCACATCCCTAGGAGGATTCTTAGCACTACTTTTTGCACAACACCGACCAAGGCGGGTGAAGTCATTGGTACTCTCAAATGCGTTTTTGGAGACAAAATATTTTGCAGCTGCCATGCCTTGGGCTCCTGTGTATGTACCCATATTCTGTAAAAGATTTAACTAAAATAATATAGTGCCAACCTGGTATAAATTCCTCGAAGTGTATATTATTATAATATTATTGTAATAATGTAGTTTCTGTAACCATATCTAACGAACTGATTATCTTTACAATAAAGAAGGTTTCTGCACCTTGTCCAAAATCATTTTTGGTCCCTCAAGCGCAAGTACACAGTTGTTTGAAGTATAAAAGAAATACTAACATTGTTTTCCATCTCTACTCTTACTGTTGCAGTGTTAGTTGGACCCCTTCTTTTTTGCTGAAACGATACATCTTAACAGGAATTCCTAGTGGTCCACATGAACCATTTATTGCTGATTCTGTGGATTTCGTTGTTGCACAGGTGACAAATATTAACTCTTTTCTAATAGTTTGTAGCTGCAAAATCGGTATTAAAATTTGTAGTTTACCACCTTAATTCCTATACCATTCACTTTCCATAAAAATGCTAATATTTTTATAAAACAATAATGTAACTTGTAGTTTTACCTAGCAATAATACTATAGTTATGTTGCATCGGTTATTGCCAAGTAATAGAGCGAAGGTAATGGTGTTTTGTCATTATGTTTCTTGGTTTGCAGCTATCTTTATTTGTCGGTTTGGGTAACATGTCAAAACTGGTAGTCTGTAACTGCTGGTCAAAACAGGTCGGGTTTACCTAACTTGAGCCACTTTGTGTATCCTCTTTTTCTTTTATAAATAATTATTGTGTTAATTGATTTCAGATAGCTATATTATTGAATAATATTGCGACTTTAAAAAAAATAGTTTAGGTGGTTTTTTTATTACAATAAGACACACTTTTGACCTATTTGACCCATTTCCTTGGCTTGATACGTAAGGGATAAAAAACGTAATCAAAACAACTAATTTATAAGTAAAAAGGTTGGAGCAGCCACATTGAAACCATTATTTGCTGGCAAAATCTGTGGATTTCCTTATGTCTAAAATGAAATTAATACAAGAAAGGAATTTTATAATTATTTGTTTTAAAAACCTGAGCTGAAAAGGCAAAACATGCAGGTTGAGACCCTCTCAAGAGAGGATTTGGCTTCAAGGTTATCTTTAACAAGTGATGCTGCATCCGTTGGACCACTTATGCTTTCAGATTCTTTGATCACTATAATCGACGTATGCTTTCATAACTCATAACAATATGCATTTTTGGTACGCATATCCTGATTGTGTTTATTAGTACAATGCACTTACGTTTATTTTTGTTCTTAAAGACAAACGACAAATGTGCGATCCCTCAACAACTCAAAGATGAAGTTAGTGAAAGGTATCCAGGTGCAAGAAAAGCATACATTAAAAGTGGTGGTGATTTTCCATTTCTTTCGCGTCCAGATGAAATTAATCTCCATCTTAAGGTAAACATGTATTACAATAATACTAATAATTATTATTTTATTATACCAGTAGAATTTGATAACTAGCAAAAGGTCACTGAAACTTGTAACAAACATGGTGACAGTTACACCTTAGACGGGTTGGTGTTGAACCTCGGGAAGATCTGGTTCCAGGAATCCCAAACCCTGGCGGTGATGGCAGCAGTGGTAGTGGTGGCGGCTCTAGTGAACCAAAAGATGATAGAGAAGATACCGATGATGCTCATAATGGGGACGGGTCAAAGTCAACCCCAGGTGGCTCTTCCAGTAACGAGGGTCAGCCACCACTTGTTCCTGAAAACAACAGCTCTCACGGTCCAGACGACCAGCTGCTGGGCGGCACCACCATGAAAGGTGATGACCCTTTTCCACATCTTCTACTCGAATCATTTTGTGAGAAAAAAGTTGTCGTGACCACAAGTTTTTTGCATTTCTTGCTCAAGTTTTTTGATATTTATTATCAGCTTCCTTTTAGCTTGTTAACTTTGTACATCATCAACAATAATCATCATTCCCAGATTCTATTGTCCATGTAAATGGTGACTTCTTTTCTTTGTAAAATATTGTTTGGTCATTGTTTTTATACATCCTTTTCGTTTAGTTTTGTTGCCAGAGAACATGTTTACTGTATTTTATGGATTTTATTTGTTTATAAAATTTGTATTTCTTTATAATTATATACATCAAAATATCATATTTCTCAGATGATAAAGTAAATTATTAATACTATAAAAACTTAGTTGTCACTGTTTCTTGTACTTTGATAATAATAATAGCAATAATAGTAGAATGTAGATGCAGGTTATCTGCTAAACCCTGTGATTGATAAGTTTGCTCTAATATAACTTAATTAGAATTTGAATTCAACGGATAAAATGTTTGTGTGGTGAGAATTAAATTTGAAATGAATTCCTGCATTCCTTTAAAGTAAAAGATGGCCAGGCAAGAAAACAAAGGCAATCTGCCACAAGATATTATGATCGCACAGGACAAGAGATAACTAGCGGCTAGTAGTTGAACAGGCGGTGATCAAACAGTTCATGTATGCTGGTTACTAGAGACGTAAGATAAAGCTTTATGACCTGTGGATTTGGGGTGTACTAGGTTGCAGTAATCGAATACGTAAATTAACTCGATTAGTAAAGTTATGTTATGAATGGGAATCGGTATGTGGGAGTTCTCGAGTATGTGTGATGTTTTTAGTCAAGTGGATTGGTTGGTTAATCAATGAAATCCGACTCTAAAGTGGGATAGATGGATGAGAGTAAATTACACTTCTAGTCCCTATGGTTTGATGAATATAATAGTTTTAATCCAGTAGTGTATCTTTTACATCGAGGTACGTTAAGATTTCAATAGTTTGGATTTTGTTTCAATCACCACTAACGACGTGTAGTTCTGTTAAATCAAGTAAAAAGACTAATAGCCCTGTGGTATATCAGAAATAAGAACTATGCTTCCATCACCGATCAACTCATGGATTTTTTAAGCAATGATGCCTTCTTTTGGCCTCACCAACAAGATGCTGCTAAAGAATAAGTTCGTTTACTTCCATGGGTCAAGCATTAGTATAATACTTCCTTGTTACATTTTCTCGAACGGGGTCAAGTTTTTCATATTCTTAAACATTACCATTCTCAAGCCCAAGCTCGTATGAAATTTTATGCTGACTCACAAGTACGAATCTTCAATTTCCAGTTGGGGTTGGATCATCAAGGCTCGGTTCACCTACCACGCCATCATAAGTTGGGTCGCCAGTATTCGGTCCATATATGGTGGTAGCTCGTACCGTATTAGTAGCTTACAAACTCGACAACAGAAGTGTCAATAGACCGGTTTAAAGAAGGCTAAACTTATAGAAGAGAGGCATTTAAGGCAAAGCATTCGTGAGAAGAAGATACCATTTAGGCTAAGAGATTGTGTGCTGTGAAGCCACATCAGATTATTAAATTAAATTGATTATGTAATTGGTTATATAAAAGTGGAGGAGTGTGAGTGAGAATAATAGAAAAGGTAAATTGACTTTTAATAATACAAACTATTAATCATTAGCCGATAACAAATTCATACTATTAATTTGGCTAGTAATAATTTTATTTTTTATTTTTATTACTAATAACATACCTAACAATATTATAATCAATTATTTACGCTTAATTTGTACTCAATTCTACTCAAAATAATGATTAAGAACAAAATGATATAACACAAACGAAATTGAACAAAAGATAATGCAACCCGAGTATAAATCTATGTTAATTATGCTTCTGGATCACCATGGATAATAAAATCAAAAATTAAGATTAATACCGACCAAATTAATAGTGTGGATTATTATGAGCCAATGATTAATAGTTTGAATTATTAATATTCAATTTTAAATAGAAAATGTAAGTTTGTTATGTCCTCTCTTTATATCCTTTCTCTTTAATCAATCTTCCCAAATCACTTCTTCTAAAACTTTCCACTCTTAATATTTTGGTATGTTCAATATGTGTTAAAATTTAGTTTACTCGAAAGGCAAACTTGTGAGATTTGTGAGTGTTTTTTTTCTTCTTCTATTCTTTCTTCTATTTTTGGATGTTTGTGATCTAAGCCATGAGAATCGGAAAAAAGAAAAGAAATTGTGATTTGGGTTAAGGCAAACAACAACGGTTGCTTGCGATCGTTTAGTGGGTTGCGGTTGTTGGCAGCAAGTGACGACAATTGTCAAGAGGTGGTGGTGCTTAAGGTGACGATTGAAAGAAGAGTTTAGGGTTTACATGGATATTATATTAATTATAACTAATTATATTATATTAATTATAATTATTGTATACTATGGAAAGAAATTCGTTTCATCTCGGATTAATGAATGAAAAAAGTTGCTATTCCAAAGAGAAAAATAAAAAAAAAAATTGTTGGCCAAAAGTAGCATAAAGTAAAATTCTAGTAATTATGTGTTTACATGTGGCATTCACGATACCAATGACCCTTAGCCTAATACATGTAATTATAGAATGATTATGGATTCAAGTCTTACTCTGAGCAAAATGCTCAGAGTTAAGACAAATGATTTTCTCAGCAATGGGTTTGTTGGATCATATGAGGTTGGTGCAACCAAAACAACACTTAGAATGTTTTGGAGTACAATTGAAGGTCTTCTGAATACAAAGTTGCTCTTTCAAAGACAAATTAAAGATCTTTCGAAACTCAAGTATTAAGAACTTCAGAAGGTAGAACTCAGTCTTCCGAGACTAAGTAGTTCTCTTACTGAAGTATAAACATTTAGAAGATCCAAGGCAAAGTCTTCCAAAACTAAAGTCATGAAGACTTGTAAAAGTCTCGGAAGAAGTTGATTCTTCTGAAATATAAATGGTCTCGGAAGAACTTATTCTTCCAAAGCCATTTAAGCTTCGGAAAAACCAACTTGAACCGGTGGACAAAAGTATGGTCGCCCTAACACTCGCTGCCATCTTTGATATACTGTATGGTGCTTTCCCACACCCATGTAGTTGACCATACTTTAATCAACTGTTAACTTTTTATCAGTTAGCATAGTTACCACTTTTACTTGGTGACAAAAGGTAAGTCATGGACATGTCTTGACTACCTAATCTAGGATAGTATTTTATCTTAGATGCTTTACTTCTAGCAATGTAGTATTTGCCTAGTTGTAGATTCTAGATGGTTATCCAAGTATAACCGGCTGCAGATAGTAGTATATACGGTTTCTCATTGTAATTCATTAAGTCATGCTTGTAAGATTCTTGTAACACTAAGTTAAGAAGTAGTATATACAAGTATCTTGAAAACCATTCTTGTGTTTAAACTTAATATATTATTGTCAACTTAGTTAGAGATTCTGCTTTATCATTTGAGTAAGTTTAAGTGAGTTTGAGAGATAAAACTTGTGTTGTGAGACCAACACCGATCCTGCAATTGGTATGAGAGCTTTTTAGGCTCTTGATTGTGAGATCTAACCATCCCAAATCATCCTTGTTTCATCATACTTGCTCACTTCACTCAAATGGCTCTTAACCTGAATTTTTTTAAGTCTAAGATGGGAACCTTAACCAAAGCTCCAATTATCATTCCTGATAATTTTAGAGCATGGTGCAAACGTATTGAAGGCTTTATCATATATCAAGACAACTAAATGTGGAGATAAGTCACTCATGGTCCTTGCAAGCCAAAGGTAGAATCCCCAGCTAGTAATGGTGCCATTATTGAGAAAGCTGTTGAAGACTAGTCTGATATAGACATAAAGAAGATTGACATTGATTGCAAAGCTATGACTATGTTGCTTACAGCTATACCAAACTCCATAATGGTAGGTATTCAACAATGTAAGACTGCCAAAGATCTATTTGATGCTTTGACGTTGATGTACTCTAGTTCTACTGATTCCATAGAGTCCAAGAAAGATGTATTGAAGCAACAATTTGAAAACTTCACACATATTGTTGGTAAGACCCTGAGTCAACAATAGTTCAGGTCCATGAACTTGATCACCTCTTTATAGTCTATGGGAGTGACTCTTGAGAAAAGATACATAGTAAGAAAATTCATGAGTGCACTTTCTCATGAATGGACTTTTACTGTGTTTCAATCAAGAGAACTGAGAATCTTAACACTCTTACTATGGCTGAACCATATGGAATTGTTGATGGATACCGTATGAAGATGGAAACTCAGAAAGGCCATTAGAGAATAGAAACTCAAACCTTCTTGTCAGTAATGCACTATATGCTGCTAAAGGTTCAAGAACCCTCCATCCCCAATTGTACCTGAACTACCCCTAATGGATATCATCCACTTCTGGACCTGATATCACTTTCCTAAGACAGCCAAATCTTAACAGGCTCAATAAAATCCTTTCCAGGATAGTTATGTTTTTGTTTAAGGAAATGAGCACTCTTGAGACTTTCATTCTATTTTGATGATCTCGAGTGTTTTAGCCCAGATGATGTAGATTATATGGATATTGTCCAGTAAATGGCTCTTCTAACCTACAGAGCAAAGAAGTTCTTTAAGATATTTGGAAGGCAATTCACTAAGAACCCAACCAATAGAAAATTCGTGTTTGACAAATCAAAGTCCAAGTGTTACAATTGTAATCAACCTGGTTATTTTGCAAGGGAATGCAAGGCTCCTAAATCCAATCCTGGAGCAAATCAAGCCTCCTAACATCCTGCTACCCCAAAAGCTGCAACCAAACCAACTGAACAACAGACTGTAGTTGTTGCTCAAGAAGTTGATTGGAGCTTCATGGTGCAAGTTGTCACTCCTGCTCAAGCTCTCATGGCTGGAATCTAAGACACTAAGGTATATGAACATCTTTGTACCCAAACCTGTATTGCTAAGGCTAAATTGTATCAAGACTATAACATGGAAATTAAATATGATGTTGAGTCCTTAAACATATTAAAATTTGATTTTAAGAGAGCAGAATCTGACTACAAACACAAAAGTAAAGAGTTAGAGAAAATTGTATCATCTTTAAAACATAAACATTCATACTACATGGCTCAAATAAAAGATTTAATCTCCAAGTTAACTGACACTCAAGCCCAGCTAGTAATAGTTAAGGCTAAAGCAAAGAAGTATGCCATTGAAGAGCATAACTTCAACACCATCATTGTATCATCCTCCCACTCAAAGGTGTGTTATCAAAACAAAAGTGGGTTGGGAACCAATGAAATTGCTCCACCAGACTCCTATGTGTCTGTTAGACAGCCAAGATGTGACACTGATGAGCAAGAGGTTCCCACTGCTGGCCCACTACCTAATGAGCAGAAGAATGATGCAACAATGGTGACCACCACAGGGAAGAATAAGGTAGAAAACCTCATTCTCAGCAGTGATGACCAAATGCTAACCACCAAAGAAAGAAAGAATAAAATCAAGGCAATAAGAAAAAGTGTCAAGACGGTGGCTGAGTCAGAGTTGAAAATAGACCCAAAGCAAAAGGGTGTATTTATCTCAACTGGAGTCCAAGTGGTAGGAAGTTCTGATCCAGGAAAGAAGTGTGATACTAACACTCCTATCCAGCTGAAGGATCATAAATTAAAGGGGAAGACTGCTGAAGAAGAGAAGAAGTGTAAGAAGCTACAACTCTCATGACCTATCAAGAATTACATTGATAATGTGTGGTCTGCATAATCATTTCACTAAAGATTGTTACTACAATCCAACAAGCACACATTATGCAAACAATGTTATGAAAGAAGGAGTCAAGAATGGTTTCACATTTGAACATTACCATATGGTACAAGTGTTAAGAAAAGGAAAACTTATTTCCGAAGATAAGTTGCTTCTGGAAGAAACTTATTCTTCCAAAAGAAAAATAGCTTCGGAAGACAAGCCAAGTAACAAACAAAGGAATAAAAAGAATCCTTTGAAAATTTTCGAGAAGAAGACTACTTCATAAGAGAAGATGGTGACAACCTCTTTCGTAAAGAAAGAAGCCTTGAAAGCAAGTCATGTTTCTCAAGCCTCTACAGGCTCATCTACACTATTAAGCCATAGGATGGAATGGAAGACTAGGAAAGATGTCGCAACCCAAACCTCTTCTTCATAAACCATAGTTGAACCCCCATGCATACATTTTGGTTCAATTATCTCATCTACATTAGAAGAGCCCAAGACCAAACCAGGCTTGGGTTTCCAATTGTAACTACTCATTTCACCTTATATGCAGGGACATCCACATGACAAGAATAGAAATGTATGGATTGTGGATAATGGATGCTCTAGGCATATCACAGGGAAAAAATCTCTCTTATAATAAATTGAAAATTTTGATGGAGATCCTGTTCAGTTTAGAGGTGAAGCTGGAGGATACATTTTTGGTAGAGGTAGTGTATCCAATGGTAAAAAAAGTTAGCAAAGTAACTTTGTCAAACATCTTGAACACAATCTCTTTAGCGTGTCTCAATTCTGTGACCAAAAGCATCAAATTCTTTTCACACAACATGAGTACATTATCCTCAAACCCGGGATGAAAATTTCTTAGGAATTAATGCTTCTTAGATCCTCCAGGAGAGGGTATATTTACAAGTTGGATATGAGCAATGCTTCCCCAGTGGGTGAAGTATCATGCTTTCTTTCCAAAGGTAATGGTGATGAGTCAACTCTCTAGCATAAAAGAATATGTCATGTTAATTTTAAATCCATGAACAAATTGGTTTAAAATAACTTGGTACATGGTGTGCCTAAAAAGGAATTTTTCTATAAAGATAATTGTGCTGCTTGTCTGAAAGAGAAACAACACAAGGTATCTCACAAATCCAAAGAGATTAACTCCATCATCACCCTATTACACTTATTGCACATGGATCTATTTGGTCCCACAAGTATAATCAGAAATAGAAGGAAATCATATTGCCTTGTGATTATTGATGATTTTATAATATTTACATGGGTATTCTTTTTAAGAACAAAAGATAAAACTACTGAAACTTTAAAATCTTTTATTCTTAAAATTATAAATCAAATTGATCACAAGGTAAAAACCATTAGAAGTGATCAAGGGACTGTGTTTAAGAATAAAGTTCTTAACTCATTCTATAACTCAAAAAGGATTGTCAGACAATATAATACTCCCTAAACTCCTCAACAAAATGGTGTTGCTGAGAGGAGGAACATGACACATATTGAGGATGTAAGAACTATGTTAGCTGATTCAAAGTTGCCTCTAACTTTCTGGGCAAATGCAGTCAACACTGCATGCTATATGCAAAACAGGATTCTCATTTTTAAGCCCTACGAAAAAATCCCTTATAAGCTATAGAACATGATGCCACTATTCATTGATTCAAACTCTATTGCTTATAGAGTATATAACATCCAAAATCAACAATTTAAGGAATCATCCAACATTGTTGTTAATAAGCACACTCCTTGTGTTAAGGGAAATGGTCCTGATCATATTGTGGGCTTAGATTTGTTTCCAAAATATTCTAAATCATCTTCTGAGAATGTTTAAGCTAGAACGAGAAATCAAAATGACCCATATGACGATCAAATGTTTGAGTTACCTAGACCTATTCCAATTTCTCCAAGAAGTCATGAAGATCAAGCTATCACTACTAGAAGTCCTAAAAGGTTGAACATCTCAAGAAACAATAGAGCTTCAACAAGTTGTCAGCAAACTAAACCTCAAAACTCATCAGCTGACAACTCTAGCATTCAACACCAAGCTAATGGAGACAGTGATCTGGAGGAACAGACAACTGTTGATGCTGCTTTACAGCAAATTATCATTGATGTTGTCACACATTCGTTCAATCAGATGTTATCACACATTCATTCAATCTCTATGGTTACACTGATAGTGATTATGGTGGCTGAAACATAAACAAGAAATCCATATCAGAAGGATGTCAATTTCTTGGTGGAAGGAACATCTCCTGGCAATGCAAGAAGCAATCATGTGTCTCTACATCAACTGCTGAAGCTGAATACATTGCTGCTGCAAGATGTTGTGCTTAGTTGTTATGGATTCAAAATCAGATTCTAGACTATGGTTTCAACTTTATGGAGACTCCTATCCACATTGACAACAAAAGTGAAATTTCTATAATAGAGAATCTAGTTAAGCACTCTAAGACAAAGCACATTAATATCATGTATCATTTTATTTGAGATATTCATGAGAAAAACTTAATCAAACTAGTCAAAGCTAATTCAAATGTATATTATGCTGACTTGTTCACCAAAGCTTTTAATGAACAAATATTTAAATATTTAATCACAACTATTGGGATGATTAATATTGATTAGTCAATTTCTTTTGAAACCCTTTTAAAATGTATTTTGTATATGTTGTCTTTATACAATCTAATCTTGTTACAAAAGTTTTTCTTCAAAATTCTAAGTATGAATTCTTTCACAGAGAAACTTACCCTCGGAAGAGAACTTTATCTATCTTCCAAAGGCAAATTCCTCTGCACAAGTATTATCCCCCCAAGAGATTTATACCTCAAAAGAAAATTGGATCATATATCAAATCCACTTTAGAAGCTTACAAACTTATTTTCTCGGAAGACCACTTTACTCTAGAAAGCAAACTTGTCTTTAGGACATGAATTGCCTTCGGAAGCAAAAGTGACCTCAGAAGACATTATGAGAAACTTAACAGTTTTCTCTTGGAATCAATTTTACTCTCGGAAGAAAACTTTACTATGTAACGGAAATCTTCGGTCCCCACTCTGTAAAAAGTAAGATTTTATTGATGATTGTTGGAATATTTTAAATAGTTTATCTTACAGCTCATATCAAATCGAAACCTAAACTGTCTTTTCACCTTATCGGTTTGATATTTTTACTCCACATTTAAAAACTTATGACACTCTTTTATTACTTTCTTTACCTTCACAAATACCCAAAATTTCCACTATCTTCTTTTCCACTCACTCTCAAATTCCTTTAATCAAACGGTACATTCACAAAAATGGCCTTGAATTCCCAACATAACTAAGTCCCAATTCTTGATTCTTTAAAGGATGCCAACTTTTCCTCAATCGTCCAATTTCTGTCACAATCTACATACTTCACTGCTCTCACTGTTAATCATACCATCTACTCAAACCACATGGCCAAATTGTGGGCCAATGGTCAAAGTGAGCTGTTTAATGATGAAAGGGTCATCGGATCGAGGATCTATGTAAGGCCCCTTTCACAGGAAGCCCCACAATTGGTTAATCATAGCATAAAATCACTTTATAAATAAACATTACAACGGAATTATATAAACATTCATTTAAAACATGTAGATCATATTGTACTCATATATTTGTCTCCCAAATGGAATAAAAACAATACTTTGTTTCAAAGTAAAATTAACAATTTCATAAACATGGATGCTATTCATCGCACGCCAAGTAGCTTCCAACTTTGTACCATCCCCAGCATCATCCTTCACCTACCAACTATTATGTATAAAAGTCTGCTTTGCTGAGTGAGTTCTAGTTTAAGTAATATAAAAAATATAAACCTTATCATTCTTATAATGACCACATGTACATCATAATACATAACATTTCTTGTGTCTTAATAAGTATGTTCATTATCTTTCATTCGTTCATTGTCTTTCGCTTCATCATAAACGAGATTGCACACAGCAACAGCCCCCTGTTGATTGACAACAAATGTTGATCCCTATTGGTACACACAAACGCGGTAGCTAACCCCCGACACTTGATCCACATATCAAGGCACATAGCCTGCTCATGATTACAAATCTATCATCATACATCAGACCCACATAAGTGAAGTCAATCATAGTGCTTGCAACACTTTTCATCATCACACTGGTCCAGTTAACATTCTTTAATATTTACTTTTTATTAATATTATCTTCCGCTTTAATATACATTACTTTACTTATTAACTACACAACATACCAAGTACAATTCACCATAAAACATATCCAACTCTTCGTGGGATAGCAGGGACTCGGGGGCGGCAGCCCCTGATAGCGGATTCCAGGGGCAGCAGCCCTTAGTGGGGTCCAAGGGGCAACGCCCCTGGCTGGAGCCAGGCTTCTAAAAACTATTTTCCTGTTAAAACTTATTGAGATCTTTGCAATTAAAAACGTATATTTAGTATGCATAACAACCCCACAACATAGTAAAATTTGTTAATAAGGGGATTTAGAACTCCTTTGGTTATAATGAATAGCTTCTAGTCTAAGCTTTCTAATCTAGGATCGCGATACACGACCTGCATATAAGTTAACACTCAAATGCGTTATTTTCTACCTAGTTTTGGCAATAGTTTCGCATGTAGTTTCACTGCCAGTTTCGCATGGCAGTTTCGCTTATAGTTTCGCTTCTAGTTTCGCATGGAAATTTCGCTGCCAGTTTCGCATGGCAGTTTCGCCCACCTTTCGTTGGAATTCCATGGCTATGAAATTGTAAGGCCCCGTTCCCGGGACGCTTACAGCTGGTCAACCATTGCACATAAAACATACATTTACAGATATTTTAAATAAACATTTGCAGCGGAAACATTCAAAAATGCCGTTTCATTTCATCATAAAAACTTTTGCAAAACAATGCATCGTTTGTTGGTTACAAAATTTCATCGTTGTATTACATCACAAAAGCTTTATCTATATGGATGCCATCCAAAAGAGCTGAGCAGCTGCCTCGTGCCATCCTCAGCAACATTACCTGCCAACTGGAAAATGCATAAAAGTCAGCGTTGCTGAGTGAGTTCTAGTTTTATAATAAACATACTTTGTTTTCATTAAAAACTATTCTTTTCTTTCACGCGATCATACATCATATGTACACATAGATAATATCTTTATTATCTCTTTCGTTCATTCATTCATTCGTTGTTATAACTTTACTTGCACATCGGATATCTCTCGTACCAATATCATATGCTACACCCCGAACAATTTAGCTACTGGGCCGAAGTCAATAAATGAA
>BJCM01084257.1:0-14000 GCA_018326385.1 Flaveria bidentis
AATTTTTTTTTAAATTTTTTGGGCCCTTGAGGAGGTTGGGCCCTGGGCGGTCGTCCACCCCTCCCCCTTCAGGGTCGGCCATACTGCTAACATAAAGAGAACCATTTGACCTTCCGCAACGCTCGTCCATAGCCCCGCTCATGCCGTCCTTCAGAAGCGTTGCGTCGTGTAGCCCCATACATCCTTCACCCGCCTTTCACTAAGGGTGCTCCATGGTCGGATTTTGTGGGGCCCACATGACTAAAATGTGTGTTGCTTTGTTTTTTATAGGTTTTTATAGTTGTTTGTAAGAATAATGGTGTTGGGGATAAAAGTTGATTGTGAGAAGCATGTATAAAAGTAATGTTTTCTAGATACGGATCGGACGATTAATCGGTCACCATACTGGTCAAACCAGTCGGACCAGATTTAAAAACCGAATAATGTCATGATTATATATGTGTATATTAAGTATATAGTTATATATAAAATTTAATATAAATATTTTATATATGTATAGTTTATAGTTATATATAAAAGCTCAACAATAATCTTATGTCAAACACTCTTTAAAAAATTCAAAATTCTGTCAAACCCTGTTCCCGGTTTGACCACCGAATCGGTTCGAACTGGCCGGTTACTTGAAAACAAAGTGAATTTAGGGTGGATCGGACCGGTCCAAGTTCCAATCTGAGTCGGACCGGTTCGACCAGGCGGTCCAATATGAGTCTGAAAAAACATAATATATAAACAGTTAAAAAAACTTTTGCATATTTGGTACGTGAATTATATGCGTCATCTCTAACATATTAAACACGATAAAACTTGTTTTGTCAGCCTTAGTTTTGGGTTTCTCATCGTTTTAGTGAAAAAACAAATGCAAAATACGAGGAGTTAATGTTAGGTTTACCAAAGTTCAAGCCAGAAGTGTGCATACTTAAAAAAACAAGGACTTAATTGTTGATTTTCACCATAGCCTTTTCTTCCTCACCTATCTGTAAAACCTTTTATGCATCCTAGAGAGAGAAACTGCAGATTCTAGAGAGAGAAAGAGACGAAGATAGAAGACGATACATACATACATACATACGAACACCTATACATACACAACTGAGACATAAGCTCCGCCATTTTTGACACAATTCGGAGCTCCGAAAATCGCACACGAATTCGTAACCCTAATCAGAGAAATCGTTAGACCGAGGTTAGTTTCTTCATGTTTTTTTTTTATAAATTTGTTGTTGGATATGATTGTTGATTGATTTAGAACTCTATGCGATCTGTTGATTTGATCGTTTTGGTTGAAATTGCCGCATATTGATCCTCTGTAGTTCGTTTTTTGGACGGGATTGATTGCGGAACATGTGTTGAATTGCAAATTTTGAATGTAAATTGAGCTACTAGTTATCGTGTAGATAGATTATTGATAGATGATGGCTATAGAGTGTTAGTGACAGAGAGTTGTGCGTGCTTGTGCAGTTTAATCTCTGTGAGAACCAAATTTGGCTTCTAGTTCATAAGTAACGTTGGGGAAGTATATTAGTTGATGATTGGTGAAGAATATGCTGAATGACTGAAAGTTCTCGTATTGCCGTTAATGTTCATTATTTGTTTGTAATCTTTGAGTGTTGTTGTATCTACCTCTCCTTCTAGAGATTTTAGAATCTTCACTTGATGGGAATTCTTATTCTCAATATTGAAAGAAAGCATATGGTGATGTAGAGCAAGATCCTACTTGTTACTCCTATTTCTTACCCAAGCTAGCAACACCAATCCTTTATTGCTCAATAGTTAAGTCAGACTGCAAATTTGTACCGGAAATAGATAAAATGATGATGCAATCAAGGATTTAAAGTTTTCGCATATGAACAACATCCGTTGAAGTTCTCCTGACCAAAGCAATTGTTAAAATAAATTCTTTTTAGCTTTCCTCAAGTAGCACAATTTTGCCACAATGTTACATTCTAGTTCCACCATTGGCTCTATTTTTAGTAGGTGTCACCATAGTTCTACAGAAGAAATTATTGCATGCTGTTGGGATTCTGTAATCACAGATGCTTCCATGTGTTATCATTAACATCATTGTCAATCATGTATGTTAATCCCATATACCTTATGTTTTCTCACGCTCGTCATGTTCACATCCTCTCTAGCATGAACTACATTATAGTCAAGCTGAGCTTTGTTCCTTTCATTTTTCATTGTATCTACATCTAGCATAGTCTCATTAATCAATGTTATGTCGTTGGCAAAGGGCAAATAACATTTCATTTTGAATTGTTTTCTCTTTTAGCATATTAATGAAAGTAAAACGTAAAGGTAGCCGCTTAATGCTTAATAAAGTAATAAACAAAATATTATCTCATTGTTGAATGCTTCTATTCTAGTTATTGGTTCATGTGCATATCGTAGTCAAATCAGCATGCTTCATATGAAATCTTTTAATTTCAAGGGCCCGCCAGGCATATCTATAATATGATTTCGCACTTCTTAAGTTAACAAATAATCATGGTGTCCCACTGTCCCTTCATATATGTCAGGTTCCTGTAGAAACTATTAGAACTTATCAGCCATCAAATATTATCAGTCGTCCTTTATCATAATGGAGCTTAAAGCTTCAGCTCAAGAACCAGGTCACTCGCCTTCCATATCCGAAAGCAATCCTGATGAGATAGAAATCAGTGATGATGATGACGATGATCGCAACCATAAACATCGTAGAAGAGATGATGCAAGATCTCAATCACAAGAGAGAGAAGCTGTTGAACAAGTATTTACTAAACCATATAAACGGGGAAACAAACCTCCCGAAAATGGGCATACGTACAGGGAATCAGGCTCTCAGTCAAGTGAATCATGGAAAAACCACAGGTTTAACCCTATGGATTCCAAATTTGACAAAAGAAGACCTTCAGAGTTGAACCAGAGAAATAGGGTGGATTCTAGAGGTAGAGGAAGGGACCCTGGTATGTGGACCCAACGTGATATTGCTTCTCAGATGGGTCCTGGCCTGTTTGGAGGCAGGGGTTTACCAACTGTCCCAAATGCATATGGTACATCCTGGGGTGCATTTGGGTTGGTTCCAGGGTTACCAAATGGTGGTCTGGATCTACTACATCCTCTTGGTTTACAAGGAGCACATAGATCTATTAATCCTTCTATGAACATGGGTTTGGGGCATACACGTCAAAGGTGTAGAGATTTTGAGGAACAAGGTTTTTGTTTAAGAGGTGACATGTGTCCGATGGAGCATGGTATTAACCGTATTGTTGTTGAAGATGTTCAGGTATGATGTGTTCTGTATAATTTTCTGAAAATTTAGATTGATAACTATGAAATTTTAGCTTGAGAGTAGAATCATGTTGATGCTTATGCTGTGTAATTCAGTGTATCATCTTTTTCATAGTGCATATCTGAAATTGTAGTTTCTTTCTTTGGTTAATTTGCAATTTACAGAGCCTTTCTCAGTTTAATCTACCTGTATCACTTCAAAATGCAAATATGTCTGGAGCACCAGGAAGCCTGGGGCCTTTACCTGCTGCCTCTGGCACCCAAATAAATAAATCCAAACCATCACATGGAAAAAGTAGCATACGTGGAGTGGGTTCCAATGTACCGAGTTTAAATGATGCATCCATTGATTTTGCTGGTGGTGTTGGAGCTGACTTTTATGATCCTGATCAACCTCTATGGAGTAATGATTCTCAATCACCACCTGCATTACAGTCAATGAAGGAAAGTGGGCTTTTGTTGGATACAGGGCCATCTGTTGATGGTGTTGGCCTGCTTGATGTCTCTGATGAACATGTAGTTAAGAGTGGCGGAGCAGCTATGGGAAGAATTAACAGTATAAAAAACAAAACAGAAATGAAGGAAAATGTGATTTCTAAAGCAAATCCTTCAATTGAAAAACAGAGGCAGTTAAATAATAACCGCAATGATGCAAATTCATCTCTGATAATGCAAAGTGGAAGTGGAAAAAATGTCCTCAAGCCTTCTCAAAAGGCGCAATGCACAATATTTGTGAACAGTGTTCCCCTCCAACAGAACAAACGAGAAACCCTACTTTCACATTTTCGTAAATTTGGTGTAGTTATTGATATTCATATTCCTTTAAATGGTGAACGAGCTTTTGTCCAGTTTTCCAGAAGAGAAGAAGCAGAAGCCGCTCTCATGGCACCTGATGCTGTGATGGGTAATCGCTTTATTAAATTATATTGGGCCAATCGTGATAACATTCCAGTTAATCGAACAATCAGTGGCTGCACTGTGCCACCTGCACCTCCACGTGGCACACCAGTTTCATCAGCATCACATAGTGACACAATTGTCCCTGCTTCTGATCACCCAAAGCCTGTTATCAACACCCCAAAACCACCTCCACCTTCACAAAAGAAGCTTGAAAATTTGGAGGTTCTGAAGGAGGAGCTTCGCAAAAAGCAAGAGATGCTTGAACAGAAGAGAAATGAGTTTCGTCGCAAGTTAGACAAACTTGAGAAACAAGTAAAAACCGTATCCTCTCTTTCATATGAATTACTCTATGGAATATTTTGTAATTGCTTTTTATCTACAGGCTACAACTCCAAAAGGAGAGATGGAACCTGAACCGGTGGCAAAGAAACATAAACTAGGAATTGTAGCTGATTCTACAAAAGCTGAAACCAGTTTACCTTCACCAGGAGCTGAACTGATAGGTAATGGAAGCAAATCTTTGGAATCTATTGTGCCACAAAGATCCAAATCAACAGCTGCAGTTGCACTACAGGAACCGCCAGTGTTGAAACCAGCGCTACGTCCATTTCCACCTGTTGGTCCATCAGTTGCCGCCAATCGGTTCAAACTGGACAACCGTCCCACTGCATTTAAAATCATTTCAAGTCTGCCAAATGATCTTGCCAATGTAAAACCATGTCTCCTCATTTTCTTGGTTTTATCTTCCATACATACAAAAACACGCAAAGAACTAAATTAAATTTTATGTATTCAGGTTGTAGTTTTGGAGGAACACTTTTCACAATTCGGGGATCTATCTAAGGTGGAATTAGATGATCTGGAGCCAGCTGATGGCAATAACGATCCTGGAACTGGCAAATATTCAGCTTGTGTATATTTCAGAACCCGACATTCAGCTGAAAAAGCATTTTTAAATGGTAAATGCTGGGGCGGTCACAACATGCAGTTTTCATGGTTAAAATCTAGTAACATCAGTAAAGACAGTGAAAGTCATTTATCCACTCCAAAAGGAAATTCTGATGCTTCTGTTGGCTCTGTGGTAATTCCAAAAACTGGAGATGTAGAATCTGAAAAGATTGAAAGTAAGGACATTAACAAAGAACAAGCCGGACCTGGTGAAAGTAATAACACGAGTTAAACTGCATTTTGTCATGAGTAAACCTTGTTCTGATCTTGTTGAGAGGATGGCTTGATGACGGAGCTTTACAGCGAGTACCATTCGAGATTAATGGTACGTCAAGTCTGCCTTTAACATACAACTCGAGGTGATTTAGCAATTGCACGATCTTATTTATCTCATGCTTTCAGTTTGCAAAGACAATGTTATGTCTCATTTGGTTTTTATATTGAAACTTTGTACATACACTGCTCGTAGTTCCAAAATGGCACTGTTGGTCAATTATACCCGAAAATGTGGTTTTGGTCACCATTTTGACATTTTCACATTTTCAGTTGAATGTTGGTTGCTGCAAGCTGCAGCAGTGTAGAAGCCACTTGGATCTCAGCGGCTCGGCTATTCTTTTGTTGCTGAAACCATGATATGGTTAAGGGACATTTTTTACTGGTTTGTACTCTGGGAACTTTTAGAGTCTTTGTTCTTTTTCTATGGACTAGAAAGAAACCCTGGTTAGTAGCACACGTCATTTATTCTTCTTTTTTCCCAATACTAGCTATGAAACGTGTAATGATCTTTAAGGTTCACTAGAAAGTATTGATAGGCACTAAAACGGTTTGAGGGGTGTTCAGAATCGGATATCTAGAAACTTGGATATCCGGGTTTGAAATTTGGAATTTTCTTTCGGGCATCTGGATTAGAATATATTTGCACACCCTTAGGTCTTGTTACCTCTATACGCTTATTTGAGGCGTGTGAGTTAACCTGACCTTTTTTGCTAGCTATACCAGAATTTGATGTATGTACATATGATATTATGCTTGTAGTACTCTTACTTTTCATTGAATTTTTTTATAGGATTGAAATTCGCCAAAGATGTTTGGGTTTGAATGAATTGAATTTGGAATTGAAATTTGTCAAACAAACTAGAGTTTAAAGATGTTGGAATTAGTTTAAGGATTAGTATTTATAAGGCATTTGATTGACTAAAATAATCATGTTTGGTTCTTTAATTTGCTAAAGAAGTTGCATTGTGATAGGAAAAGGGAGAGAGTAATAGAGAAAGATTCCTCAACTTTTCTCTAGTTTTCTCATTAACCACCATCAGTTAGTATAAGCTTAACAACCAACTAACAACTAATCAATTCACAATTTGCACCCTCAACTTCTATTTATTACATGTTTACCTCTTGCTCTTATTATGTCATAACAATGTCCCACCCTTAAAATGATGCTTGACCCAAGGATAATCACAATTGAAAATCTGGGAAGTGATATTGCAATTCATCACGAAACTCCCAAGTAGCATCGTTGACAACAATGTCCTTCCAATGCATAAGCCGTTGCCTAGCAGCCCTATTTCTTTGTCCGACAACTCTACTATCCAAGACCGACAGAGGTTACAAATGGAATCTGGGAAGAGTAAGGATAATAATAGGGTGAGTAGATGGTCCAAGAGCCTTCTCGAGCAAAGACACATGGAACGTTGGAAGTAGCCGAGCAGCAAGGGGCAAATGCAGTCTATAAGCAACTGCACTTCTCAATGATTAAGTATGGACCATAAAACTTGGGTGACAAACTAGAATAAGCCATCGACCTCTAAGATGTTTGCATGTACGGTTGTAGATTCAAATAGACCCAAGAGCTAGGTTGAAAATCTCTTTCGGTCCTATGGGCATCTGCAAACTGTTCCATTTGATTCTGAGCTTTGTATCGTGAGGCCTTTAATAGTTTGATAGTTTCTTCTCTAGCATACATTCCCTCATTCACTTCTTTAACATTGGAGTCCCAAGGAATGTAGGGAACATGTAATGGTGGAGCATACCCATATAATGCATTAATCGACTTGTCTCAATGGTTGTGTGAAAGTAAAAATTAAGTGACCTAAAGACAAAAAAAAATGGGCATACTTGGTGAGTTTGGCTACTACCTCAAAATATGACCTATTTATCCTTGGATTCAGGTAATCTAGTAATAAAGTGCATGCTAATATCACCAAAGACATAAGTTGACTTTCATATATGACAACCCCAAAATCCTGATCATATATGACCTATAAGTTTCACCAACCACGAATGTTGTAAGGATGTAGTTACTTTCTATGCCAATAAGTGTTTCAAGCTTTTCTGATCTGTCTTGATCAATTCCGAGAAAATGTATAAGAATGTCGTTGTTTAGCATTTAAGATAATAATAGCTAATAACTTCTCATAAACAAACAGTTTGTTGTTTAGGAGAAAGTAACCCTTCTAATGAAAGCCAAATGATGTTTACCCCGCATCAAAACAGCCAATGCTACTACCAAAAGCTCTGTTTCACGATGAAAGTTTTGCTTAAATATGATAGTGTTAAGACTAGTGCACATATTTTAGTCGGCGAAAAGAAATATGAGCTTCTTGTGACCATTTGAAGGTTTTTTTAGCAACTAGTCCACCCGGGAATCCGAGATGTGCCGAACTGGTTCACATCAATTTATTTTGGAGGGGTTCGACCGGCCGGTTCGTCTAGAATCGGTGGTCGGACCGGGAACCGGACCGTGGGTCGAACCAGATTTTGATTTTTTTTTGGGATTTTAATGGGTAAAAACAGGGCGTTGAATCATAAATTAATATGTTTGGATATAAAAATATAATTAAGTTTTATATATATTATAAAATACACACATAAATTACTTATATTTAATTATATGTATAATATACTATATATATAATTTTGACATCATCCGATTCTTAAATTTGGTCCGAACACCAAACAAATAAGACGTCCGATCCGGTTCCGAAAATATTGTTAAAATAATTTAACCTTTGCAATCAAACCACAAGCACTTAGATAGACATATATTGACATAAGATGATATGAATTCCGTTGTAGTCTAGTTGGTTAGGATACTCGGCTCTCACCCGAGAGACCCGGGTTCAAGTCCCGGCAACGGAAACAATTTTTTACCCGGGTTCAAGTCCCGGCAACGGAAACAATTTTTTACTTAAAAGCCGATCAGCTTATATTAATTTTCGATCCCAACGTTATGCATGATGAGGACTTGTAGGTTGCTCACCATCCGAATCACACTTTACATTTATATACGGACTCGGGCTTAAAGTTTTGAATATTTAAAACAGATCCTCGTCTGAACCGAATTCAATTGAAGAATCCAACATAAACCTATGACGTTCAAACAAATCTACTCGATTATTTAAATTCAAATAACGCAGAAATTCATCCGGTAAACACCTCAAAACTCTTTAGAATCAAAATAAAACAGATATGCGGTGTGAAACCCAAAATTTATTAGTAAGTTAAGTTTTATGCATAAATGTAAATGATGGTTGTTACCAAACTACTTGCATAGTACTCCAACATAATCCACATAAAGAACCTTTGCAATAAAAGATATGAAGGTACATATCTCAAGTTGGCGAAGACTGAAGATCAATGACTTCGATTCAACCTTCGCAAAAGTAAGTTCTCAAGCCGCTGAGAACATTAACGCTTACGTTAACGCTTACGGTTCAGCTCTCGAGAAACCAAGTTGAACCGTATCCCTAATGCATACAACGATCCACACAACTTATGATAAGATTCAAGGTTATGTTAACATAATAACATTTTGTATGACTTCAGAACACATAACAAGTGATACAAAGTATTCTTGTGTTCACATAATATTGTGTTCTCTATAAACCACAACTGAATACAAAGAGCCATAAAAACAAGATATGATTAGAATTAGTATACGATGTTCTATAAAACCAACATAGAAAAGTAGTTTGAACAGTTCATTTTCGTCAACACATCTTTGCAGACGAATTGAAGGACAATTGTTAGCATGTTGTTCAGCGATCGACCACAGTTGAGCGATCATAAGTCATGTCATCTTAGACACTGATAACAGTCGGGGAACCACCGAGACAATACAAAATACTTTGTTTTAACCAGGAGTGCAAACATAGCATAACATGGAACATGCAAAACCGCGACCACCCAGTACCTGTGCAACATTTGACCGAGGTCAAACAACCGTATATAAAATGCTAAATTTAGGAATAAACGAAAACGAAAATGCTCAAGTAAAATGGCGAAAAGAATCAGATGCTACGTTAATACTTTGTATGAGTTGTACTTTCTCTGAATGATTATTGTGTGGATGATATAGATGGCAAAATGGAGAGGTCATACGAGTCGGGTCACACTCAAGGTGTGAACTGTAAAGGACGCACATCTCGTCTGAGGCTTCAGACTAGAAATGCGTAATAATAAAAGTTTAATAATTTAATACTATTATACAAATATAACAAAAATATAGATTATAGTTTTCTTCTATTTTTAAAGTCTAAAAAATTAATAAAAAAAATTGTTCTTTTTGAAAGTGGTTTTCATCTCACATTGATTCATGAAAGAAATTTGGCAAGAGTGACGGCAATAAACAAAGTTAACTAATCAAGTCGAATGAAGTAACCATAAGGCTTTGAGGCACCTAGTCTATGCCAAGACGTGTGCCTTGTGTGCATGACTACATTGGGTTAAGGGTAATATGAGTTAACGGTTAACCTTTTGTACGGTCAACTTGTCCAAAACTACTAAGTTGTATAGATAAATAATGTGTTAGATAAAAACATGAAACTTATATTGGTCAAATGATAGCTTAAGTTTAAACAAAATGATTCGATGTAACTTTATGTATCAATAATACACTTTTGGTGACTTTAAACCCATTTGACCTACTTCTTTTTTAACTATTTTTGGGTTTTACGGACACAATAGAGACAAAACATAACCGTCTGATACGTTAAATTTGATATCAATTTTTGATGCCATATACGAAGGTTTAGATGTTTGAGCTAACATACCACATTGGAGCATATTGCTCTGATACATTGAGAAATGGGTATGGCCACCTGCAAAAAAAGAGAAGTAAATCATAAGCTAGTAACACATATAGATGCTTAAAAGGAAGATTAAATTGAAAACAACACATATAGATAGAGAATGTGCGGAACAGTTAAAAGGTAAAAAAAGTTTAGGGGTCACAATAGGTAATATTTTAGTACGGGTCAAAACTGATTGGGTCCGCTTTTTATTATAATTAATGTGTTAATATGATTACAGAAAATCTAGAAACTAGAATGATGATTATTAATAGGAAGTACACATGAAAATTGAAAATAAATTGGTGACTTCGACCGTTTGAACCTTTTATCTAGTCTTTTTATTTTGCCTATTGGTGATAAAAACATATCCCACATCAAAACATTCATTATCAAGTGGAATGAAATTGCCACTTCTAACAACAAACATACCATGTGGCCACAAAGGCATGAACTATCCACTCGAAAATCACATAAAGTGCGGTGAACAAGATGAAATACGAAATGCGAAACCACGGGAACCCCTGAAACAAGGGTTTCATGTCATTTTTAAAAATTTTAAGTGACAAAAAATTCTCTATTGAGAAGGTTCTTGTACATAGAATACCAGTGTACTTTCTCATTTGTCTCAATTGACTATTTATTGTGCTTGGGATCATTAAAAGATGCAATTTAGTCCTTTTTAGATCATAAATAACATCAATAAAAGATTATTTTCTTTGGAATTGAGGGTATTTATCAAGGTTATACTGTACATTGGTATTCCATGTAAACAATGCTATTGAACAATATAAACCGTTGATGGAGAAGGTTACCAAGCTATTCATGGATGTGTCTCCTAGCAGCAATACAATGTTAAGTGAATGTACAACGACTGTCAACTGGTATGATTAAGAATAAAAGAAAACTCTAATAAAAGTTAGCAAAGTGATAATTCCCATAATATGAGTTCATAACCCCGAATGATGCAATGTATACTTACAAAACTCATTTCATAATCTACAATGGTGAGAAATGGGAAGATAAGAAGCCAGTAAACAGCATCTGTCAGCATTACTGCCCCAGCAGTCATCTGCGTACGACAAACAAGGATATGCTACGTAAAGCTTCAGTTTGAGACCAGTTTTACGATGAAGCATAAATTGTAATGTTACTGAATTACATGCGGTTTTGAGATACCTGGAAAATAATTTGAAATATGTAACCCCAAAAGGCAGATGTTTGTGAGAAATAGCATTCCCCCAACTCATTAACTGCCTCATCTGTCCCTGCTTTAGCAAGAGGCGCATACATTCCTTTTTCTGCATCCGTATGTTTGCTATGAGCATCGCGTATCCTATGATGCCTCATACATCCACAAGTGGATAGCAGTGATCCATACTGAATTAAATGGAATAAAACTCATGTGAAAGGACATTAATGATTAAAAAACCGAAAGTAATATGTAGACAGTTCTGAATTTTAACCAGTTTATTGGAGAATCGGTCATTTCTGTATCATCTCAAACGGGTCAGATAGAAATAGTGAGGTAATAGGGGGACATGTCAAACGGATTGAGAGCTGTTTTGCAAAATTGGTTTATTCAGAGTTTTAGATTATTATCATGATAATATCTTTCTTTTAATCATATTTCATGCATTTATTATTTATATAAATATCTAAATGGAGTGAAGAGAAGTTTTTGCAAGTCAACCCCATGTTGACCCGTACTTACAAACGACATGTTTCAACCTAAACCTGTTTTGGTTTGACCTACTACCCAACACACTCATCTTGTCATCCATAGTAAAAGGGTGTTTGGAAATGTGGCATAATTGATGAAAATGTGACAAGAAACAAGAAATAGAAAAACGAAACGAAATGAAACATACCACAAAATAGAGGATCGTCAAAATCAAAGTCCACCTATCCAAAAGACAAAACACATCAAAAGATCCAATTAGTGAAACAAAAGCAAGAACTGATGAAACCAACATACAAAATTAAAGATTATAACTGTGACAATAAAAAGATTGTGCTGACTGAGTATAGTAGTAAAATAGGTTGGCTCCATGACTAGCAACATCAGCAACGGAAGCCGCTAAAAGCAAACAAGATGCAATGATTCTGAAAGCCAATAACCAAACAGGGCTTAATCCCTTCACACAAGGCATCCATGCTTCACCATCATACAAAGAATAAGCTCTCTCTGTGTTGCATGAACCTTCATATTTCCATATCAGGAATGATGCTATAATAATGGAGGTCAAGACTGATAGTAAACACAAAACAAATTCCCAGCTCAACCAGTAACTTAAACTAGTACTGTCACTAGCCAATGTAAGCTCCATCTGCAGATGCACATGATGCTTCAAAACTTTGAAGAAAACTTCTCACATTTAAATGCAACATTCATACATATATACACATTAGGACCCCAAAGCATACAAATGAGCATCTTTTACAACAACTCTCAATTGAAAGCCCCCAAGGCCCAAGAACCATCAAGATAAGACCAACCCACATTGGAAATTGAAAAAAATCCACCAAACTACACAACAATATGTCATTTAACATTTCAATTGCAAGATTGAGAGGTAATTTGATCAATTTTACACATGAATAAGCATAATAACAAATCCCTAACAATCCCATTGCATGCAAAACATAAGGGCATAGATAGATAATCCATATGAATTGCAAATTGAAGGTTGTACCTCACAGAGGAATTACAACAAACAGTTGGTGGGCACCATAAAAAAATTCTTGATTTCCATTGTGGGGCTAAACGTCGATTGAATCTTGATATCTTTTCTTCTCGTACGACAAAAACAGAGGCCCAAACGTCAATTAGATCGAAGAAATCCGAAGGTGTGATGTGGGTCGATTCGTGCGACATTGCGATAGTCTGACAATAATATGCACGTGTAAAGCAATGGATAATGATGACTCATTGCATGATAACTGATAAGTTTAATCAGAATTCGAAGGTTCATGATAGAATATTAGAATCCGAACAACAACAATGGATCATATATTCATATCCGTATCTAACTGTGATTTTGTGAAATTTAATCCATGACGTTGGGGGTATGAATTCATTGTAAACAAAAAAATTGTTGAATTTTTTTTTTGTGGTTTTCTTTTTGTGTTTTACGTGTGTTCCGCTTAAAAAGAAGAAAAAGGAAACCTGAGACTTAATAAATATAATCATTTATATCCAAACGATTATAAACATTAAATTACCTGTAAATGTTTTATAATTTATTTTAATTTTTATTCAAAAATTTTATTAATTGTTTCAGCTTAAATCCAAAATTATGAAACTTTTGTTAGTTTATAAAACTTTTTAAAATAAATTAATATTTCTAATCTTTTATCAAATCTTACATAGTAAAACAAAAATTAACTCAAAAAGAATTGAAAAGTTTTTTTTTCTTTTTCTTTTTTTATATTCTTTTTTCTCTTCATTTCCTTTCAATTAAAAATATTGATTTTAACCTTTTTTTTCTATCATTTGCTTCTTTTTCCTGCTATGAAACATAATTTTCTTACTTTCTTCGTTAATGAAAAAAAAAGTAAGAAACCTAATTGTTTTTTCTTTCCTTTCAATTCGCTTTTTTCCTATCCATAAATGAACTCGGGAGCATAGCGTTAGTGAGTAAATTAAGGTTTTCGTTCTTCTAATTTTAGTTTAATAGTTTAATTATTATTAATTCAATTAAGAATTGGCATGTGACATCCTAATTTTTATGTTAACTTTTTTGCAAATTGAATAAAATACCTTTCTTTTATATATATATATATATATATATATATATATATATATAT
>BJCM01084258.1:0-17645 GCA_018326385.1 Flaveria bidentis
TCGGGCGGGCAGTATTGATACGATTCTAATGGGTTAGGACTCGGGTCAACCTAGTTTGGTCTGTCTAGCGGGTATTCAAGTCTAGTTTTGACCCATTCAACCTTAGTCAAGACAGTTAGCTGTTGGGAAGGCTAGTGGGTAATTAAGCAGCTAATGTTTAGGGGGTAATTGCAGCAGTTACTTATGCTATTTAGGTTTATATAAGTCTTAGTGTTCTAGCTATAGGTCTTTGTCTTGGTTATTTGAATTATTTATGACTTGTAATCGGAGAATTGCCCTTCTCGAATCGGGCTGACTAATGAACTATTTATCTTTTTATTCCATCGGAGCTGAAATTGGACATGGAGATAATTCGGGATAATTACTTAAATTAGGCAAGGAGGTAATTGTGCATAATTGAGAGGATCAATTTGTAACCCATTTGAGATTGTAGCTATTCCATTGATCCTTCCATTTTGGTTCCTATCACAAAACTATGTTATGATATAATTATCAACTATTAATAATTAGAATGAATTAGGAGTAGTCGTGTTGTACATATTAAAAATATACTTTGGGTGACTTTAGACCCACCAGACGGACTTGTTTATTGTTTAGCTAAAAAAATTATTCAACCATGTTGGTATGTTAAAATAAACCTCATTCAAATCGATCCATTGATAAGTAAATGAGTTGAAATTGCTACTTTAGTTTTATTTACTATAATTACTTTGTATGTGACATGGTAACAGGAACGGATCGAACACGATGGGATACTTTGTTTGGTCATTTTTAGATCTCTTCGAGTTGTTGGATGGCTACAAAAGCGGGTATGGTTTGTACTATGTCGACTTGGATGACAAGGACTTGACTCGATATCCTAAACTTTCTGCACACTGGTATGCTAGTTTTTTGAAAGGAAAGAACATGAGTGACATTTTTGGAAATATGGATGCAAAAGAGACTTTGTCTTCTGCCTCTTAGCTTTTGCTTTTCTATATCATTGTTATGCTCATACTCATTGATCTCTAATATTCAATTTATCTTAAGAATATGAGTGTATTGTCCCTTCAAAATGCATGTATACTTGGTTTCCTTTACCATTATAATCTTTTAGGCCTTATTCTTTATATATGTGTATGTACATATAAATATAGTTGGTTATTTTAAAGGAAGGAAATCCCAAGGATGAGAAGGTATCAGGATGCGTGACGTATTTCAAAAGGTTAAGAGGTCGATGCGATTAAAGTTTTTATTGTATAAAATGAAAATCTGTAATTCGTGGAGAATAGTAACAAAGGAAAGTAGTGATCGAGACTAATGAATCAGTTGTTAATCACGTGATCTAACAACTAGAAGAACCGAGAAATTGAGAATGGTTCTTGAGGATTGTTAGAGAACACGTAGTAACAAAGAGTATGAGAGAAAGACTAGAGACAAGTTTTTATTTATTTTTTGCACACCCATTACATCTTTACAAACTCCTATTTATACTATCAATTGCGTTACAAAGTTGACTAATATCGAGTTTAACTAACCGTAGCTAACTAACTAACTAACACTCTTGACAACTTCATAAGTATTGTAATTTAGTACATATCAAAATCTAGGCAAATAAATTTTGAAAAACTAGAACGTCACTAAAATGGATAAACACGTTGTGTTTTGGGTGGTTATAGACCCACTGCACAAAAAATATTATGTTTCTATGTATGCACCTAGTGTCACATGGTCAATTTCGTTTTAAGAAAAATTATATTAATTCTATGAAAAATGTTTGATATGATGTAACTTAAATGTGTTAACAGAAACTAAATATAAGTTACGTCATCTAGATAAATGTTTGTAAGAAAGTAGAATAGGATTTTTTTTATAGTGATGATCGAATATTTAGAATTTTAATCTATGATCGAACTAATCGGTTATTCAAGTGTCGTCGATATTATAACTTCATCGATTGCAATTAAAGTGCTTATAATTATTAGTTAAACTATTTAGTGGTTGCGCTAGTGAAATACTAGGCTTAGTTTTTAAAATAGTTATTTGGGAACATGAGTAATAACTCTAATACAATCTCCCTATAAGTAGACACATAACCCATATCGAGCAAGCGCCTCGAAAGGTGTCTTCCCCAATAACAACCTTCGTCAGCTCCCAATGATCAACGCCTCCAAAAAGCCTTCATTGATAGCGTATAAACCTCGCAAGTCACATGCGACCCTCCGTCTGACACAACAAGTGTAGAATCTCATGAAGGCCGGGAACACGTGGAAAATCCTTGGGTCTTGACTAGGTGAACACGAACGTTAATATCTACTCAACGACATAATCTGTAAAACACTCTAGAACATCAAAAAACAAGACAAAAGAAAACTTAAAACATTAAATACTATATGATTCATACAGTGGCTATGTGATTCGTATAGCACTGTATATGTTGTCTTTTAATGGCCTATATGAATTGTAAATTTGACAAAAATTGACTGCTGTGACAGACGACAACTTTGTCGCTTGAGTATAAGATATACGACTTGTATAACAACTGTATACGAGTCGTATAGGTGACATCCAATAAACTATATCCTGGTATAGTTTTAACAACTCCCTTGAGATATTAATATCTTATAACATAATTTACATTCTCTCCTCAAACATCTTCACTAAACACCCAAAACTCTTTCAAAATAATTACCTAACGATCGGCAACCATCACGATCTCTGGTCACCGGGGTCAGCCATTGCGATCCACGTCAATCTCACCCTCATAACCATCTTGTGGTTTGATGAGAGGCACACCTACAAGAAACTAAACAGACCCTTTCAGATCCCACCCTTTTACCTACACCTAACCCACATATCATCACCGCACACCCACATCTATTGTTATGTATTTAACTCAGCTTGTGCTTGGGTTGATTAGGATATGATCTTGTTCAAGACGGGTGCGACTCAGATGGGGTTTAGCCATGAACTTTGGCAAATCAGCTACCATTTTCTCACATTATCGGGTGTTTAGCAAAGTAAATTAGATAGCTGGTGATCTGGAGATGGTTCTAACATCTGTATATATATATTTTGTACTAAAGATTGGCTGTTTGAAATGTATAATTTATAATCTTTTATATGTATAACCAAATGTCAAAACACCTCCATTTGAAAGAGTACAACAAAAGCTGCAGTGGGTATTACTCACTGTTGCAGAGCTTCCTTAATGTAATGGATGTTCTTCTTTTCTGCACAATTTCTTGGCCATCCCATTTTTGGAAACCAGGTTTGCGGTTGATTTCATGCTTCCATTGGTATCGGGCTTCACCTGATATTAACAGTAACGATCCAGGGGTCAAGTATACCGGGATCTTGGGCTTGATTTGTTTTTCATTGGTGGCAACTTCATTTTCAACACGGCTGAAATGCATCACACAAGATGATTCTAATGAGATCAGAGCTATTCCATCTTCAAACCGCATTAGGTCAACATGCGCACAGATTCCCTGAAAATTTGAACAATGAAAAATTAGGATTCTTGATTAGTTAAAAATGAAAACCTATCCATGTCAGTCTTGTATAAGAAAAGTTATTTTCATAAAAGGGCAACAAACTTTGATCAAAATGCCAAATTCTTGTTTTCAGTAACCAAATTTAGGCAAAAAAAAAAACCTTAACCGTTTCAAAATTATGGTTTACAGTAACAAACTTTTAAAAATATCAATTTAAGGTAATTTGCTCATAATATGTATTTGAGCTTATGTGCAAACATAAAAATGTCATATCCTGTTTCGTAGATGAAAATTCTACGTAAAACACATAATGATATGATTAAGGCAACATCATAGATAAATAAATAAAAATCATTCGCACCTCACCTGGCTGGTATGAGTTAGCAATGAGTTGATTGAAGAGAGGTTCTCTGTTAAGCAGCTTTGATGGAAATATGCAATCTTGTCCATCCATTTCACAACTACTTAGGTCCATTGTTTCAAGATCATAATAACTATATTGGATAAGCTCTCGTATACATGTTGACAGCTCGTTTGCCCATGTTGGAAGATCACCAAACCTCATAGCCTGCAATGAGATTACCACAAGTCATGATTAACAAAACTAAAGCTCATTGGTACACCTTGAAATCTTGAATGAGCTAAACTATGTGTAGAAATCACTGTTCTTCATAATCCCAAGTTAAGAATCAATTTGCGATACTAAAACACTATGTAGTCAATCAAGCACACATAACACTCTGTATCCATCAAGCACACATGCGCAGATATTCTGTCAAAACGGCCAAATTCTGAAAAAATGGCCTTAAACATCTATAAACGGCCTGGAACCATCCTAAAACAGCTTAAACCACCTTAAAACACGTCTAAAAGACTAAAACAGCTAGAAATGGCCTGTTTACACCGTGCGCCTTGCCTGTTTCAAGTCCTCGCTTATTAAGTGACTTGCGCATAAACTCAAGGCTCACCCTATGTGCCTTGAGAGCACCTAGCACCTTCGACTACCTAGCTAAGACATGATTATTGTACAAGACTAAAGTCATTGAATTGTGATTGAGTTCTAAGAATGACTCAACAATGTAGATAATACGTGTCGGTATATTCATCAAACATTGTTAACCAAGTTTTAGTTGTCACACCTGATTGTGAGATGCATCAGTGAACCATCCTTCTGCAGCCATATGCAACAGAAGAACAAATATATTAGAGCAATAACTAAGATAATTACAAAAATCAAGAATCTGCAGTTATGAACTTGTTCTCATTAGAGCAATAACTGAAATATATGCATCAGTGGACCATCCTTCTGCAGCCATATGCAACAGAAGAACAACAATTTTTTGAACAGTTAAAAAATGAGATATTATGTCAAAAAGTAAACTTCTTTTAGAAAGTTACAAAAATCCGCAGTTATGAACTTGTTCTTATGCTTTTGTATGAACTCAATTCCAATATCAAGAATCTGCAAAAAAAAAATCATATTCCCTTTGTGTTTGAAGATGATTACTTATGCATCACATCATAATATAACGTCAAGCGGGTGACTTTCAACTTCAAATAAGAAGATACCTTGTAGAATCGATGCTAGCAAAGCTGATTGTTGATCAGGGGTTAAGAAATCTCTACATAAGCTTAAACCCTTGATTTCATTGATTTGTTCCCATTTAGGGGTTTCCCCAAATGGTAGTAATTCAGTTTCACCCCCAATGTTTGAGTATTCCGGCTGCCGGTGACGATCATCTCCGTCGCTATCTTCCGACGACTCTCCGAATGCTTGTTGAATTAGCGTCTTGTAATCGTCCATTTTCAAGGAGCTTTTTTGGTCTCTATACTCTAGGGTTTGATGTAATGTTGAGTTGCTTGTTGGAAAGACCAACAGTGGAAATTCTCACTTTAAGAAAAATGTTTAGAATTAAGTTAACAGTTTTTATTGGTTGTAGGTTTTTTAAAAGGACTTGGGGTCCGATCCTAACTGATATGTGAGATTTTTACGATAGTGTTATCTTTTGAAACTGTGTCGTGCATTTGTCGTTTTATAAAAATAATTGTTTCTTGAAATATAAATATTTCAATTCTAGATAGTTTGAATAAATAAAAATGTGAAATGTATAAGCAAGATGATAATGTATATTTGTTTGGTTTAAAAATATTAACAGTTTTGGTAAATAACTAGTGGGGTACGACCGCATATTACGTTAAGTTGTTTTTTAATTAATAAATATTGTAATATAACCAGAATGTAATTTTATAAAATAGTAATTAGCTTTAATAGTTTCAATTAAATAACTGAAGTTTAAAAAATGTTTCAATTAAATCACTCGGCTTTTATGTTTAATTTTAATTATATCTTTTAATATTTTAGCATTTTTTTTCTTTTTGTTTCAATTCAGGACTTTTTTATGTTGATGGGGAATGGTGACGTGAATTTTAAGTATTTTTTTATTTTTTAATATAATTAACATGTTTTAAATGTAAGTAAACATAAAGTTGCGAATATGAGCTTTAATAAAAACATAAGTGAATTTAAAAAGTAAATACAAATTATATATGACTTGGGTCTATTTGTATCATAAAGTAAGTAAATATGTCGCAATGGTATATTCAGAATTTAAGAAATAATCACATTGTTGTGGAAAAAATAAACACATGTTATATTTGTCTCATGGGTTCTGGTAATTGTCTTTGCAGTTTGGTTTTAAATAAATATTTATATCCAGACATAGGTAAAAGTAAGCATGGCGCAATGATGTATCTGAAATTTAGAAAAGTATTAAGCATGGTCTATTTGTTTTTGTCGTGAGAAAAAATTAAAATATACAACACTTAGACATGTGTTTATGTCTAATAAATTTACATTCAAACGTCAATAAAGTAAACACACTAGAATGTTGTGTTCAAAAGTTGAGAAGCATTATATTTAAAGCATTAGAAAAGAAACGTAAAATATGTTAAAACTAATTATAATACTAAGTAAAAACTTACTCTATGCTTAAAAAATAAATTGAATGAATAGTAGTTTTATATATGATAGTAGTTGGTTTTTTAATCTACTTCGTTGTTTTGTGTTGGTTGTTTTTAGCATCATAAGAAAGAGAGAGATAGACACTTCTATCATTGAAGCCATAGACGGATTTTCGAAAGGTGCATGTCTCGTTCTCTTTAGGGTCCGATTTCTTGGTTTGATTTTATTGTTGGTTTGTGTTATTTCGTTTTCAAGTATACCTTGTTGCAGTGGCAAAAACCTTGATTGATGTTGAATAAATTCACTAGGAATATGGATGAAACGTGTTATATATTTTTCAAACCTTAATATTAAACATGTAAATTTTTTATCCTAGTAACAAAAGGTGAAACTTGAGCAAACCTTAGAGACGATTCGTGTAATTTACTCTTTAATTTATTCCAATAGAAAGCGCCACCATTAGCTGTTTAATGATGTATATTCTATATTATTCGATTGAAAACTAATAAAAAAGAACTTTATGTGCAAACCATAAAATACAATCGAAATGAAAGTTAAATTATATATTCGAGTGAGACATGAAATACTCAATTCAATAAGTTAACGTATTAATGAATATCGTGAACAACCTAAAATAACCTAATGATACACTTGATTTTCTAGCCATTTATACTTTAAGACCCATGAGATGGGATCACTTTTTGAAAAATAAAAACCAGCACCTGTTACTAGCCATAAACATTTATGGTCCTTTAAAAGGCTTTGACCACAATCTTCTGCGACATAGTTATCGAAAATGGAAAAGTAGCTTTTCGAATAGGAGTACCATCATCACTAAACCAAAAAAATTCTCCTTCAAACTTAGTTGTCTCGTCAAAATTCCTAAAAAACTCCAATGAAATGTGTCTTTTATCGTCATTGTCTTGTTTCCAATATCATTGTCTTTTGAGTAAACATGCGCAACCAGTTTCTCAATGTTACCATCAATGACTTGTATTGTATAGGACTCGAACGATGATGTTACAAAGCAAACATGACATGTTAAAACCAAAAGGTATAGAAAGTGTAGTGTACCACCCATGTTATGTTTTGAGATGGTGAGCCCAAGAGCTTGATTCCTTTATATAGATGATTTTCTTAATAACTAGTGTATAATGTATACTTAATTAATTTACTAACGATTATTAACTATCTTCATATAAACGCTTTTTTAAAAGACACCAAACACATGTAGTAAATTATACATTACAATAAATGTCATGTTGTTTTAGAGGTAGTTCCGTTTGATACCACATTACTGCCATTCATTTCTTAATAACATAACTGAATATGTATATTTTTCATTTCATAATAATACAATTAATTTCCATTGAAGGTAAGTTAATAACAATCATGCCATTGTGAGTCCCATTTACTTTTATTAAAACATCAATTTAACAAATTCATTAAAAATGTATCAATCTTAGTAATTAGAACCCGTAAGAAACATCCTAACCCATTGTTTCTTCATCAAATTCAACTTGGTTGAGATTAGGGTTCAACCTCGAGGTGGTGGTAGGGGCGTGTAAAAACATCTGAATTGAAAAACGAATTTGAAATCTCTGAAATTGTGAGTCTTCTCTAGTGAAAGAAAATAAATTGTCTCATGTCGGCTTCTCAAATTGTTTTGTCACGTGTCATTAGCTAAGCAAGTCAATTGTTTAATGATGACATTAAATGCTATTAATATTACTTTTATACTTTTTAAAATTATGAAACAGATTTTTTGATAAATAAAAAACCTGTTTTTTTCCTAAAAACGCAATTTATGAAATATGAAGTTTTTAACGCAAAGAACGTTAAGGAAAATGACATTGGTTAATAATGACATTGTCTAATAACAGTGATTTAAAAAAAAAAACTTAACTTTTTAAATGGCATTGTCTAAAAATAGCCATGTTTAAAAATTTTAAAGTGTTTAAAAAATATATATTTTAAAAGCAAAAGTGTTATAATGACTAAAGTTTGAAATGAAATTGTTCATTCAACCCATGTATCTGAGGGGTTTTAAACTAATGCTAAATAATAGAATACTGGTAAAGCCCTCTGTGTTGCGACGAATAACATAAAACCGTATCAAGTAACACCAAGGTCACACCACTATTAGCAATTGTCAAAACCAAAAAATCATTAAAAACCTAAAATAAAACGAAAAAGTATACATAAAAACGTAAAATCACCCACGTGAAACGTAAAACACTAAAAACAATAGCTAAATCAATCTAGGACCCGCACATTGTAATGGGGCCATTAAATAGGAAAAAGTTAAGTGTAATAATATTAAACCACACATGCATGTTAGTGTGTGTTAACTCTTAAAATTTGGACCGAAATTTAAACCAAAATTTTGTAGAAAAATAAAAAGTACACAAGTTAAACCAAAGTTGTAAAAACAAAAAGAAAAATGAAATTTTGTACTGTTACATTATAAAATATGTAAAGTATTAGGTTTAAATATAATTTACAGAACAAAAAAGACGTGTTATACCTTTAATGTTCATGATACAATAATTAATGCAATTTAAGTTGCTAATTTATATATACTAATACAGGGTGGTTGGTTAGGTCTAACGACAAAATCATTTGAAATTGAAGTGGTGGATCTCTTTTTGAGTTTAAGTGTTCGAGTATTATTTATGACAAATTGATGTAAATTAGTCGTAATGTAAATAAAATTATGGGTGAAAACGAGCTGAGCCATTCATGAACTATTCGAGATCGAATTGATAAGAAACTCGAAACAAGTCAAGCCTTATCGAGCCCTTTCTTCAAATATCAGGCTTGAGCCAATCAAGATCGAGTCAGCTCGTGAGATTTTTATTTATATATATTTTTATTTAATTCATTAAATGTATTTATATAAATAATTATTATTATATACAAAATTATGATAAAATAACATTAAGAGTTAATTACACAAACATTGTATGTGGTTTGCACGTATTTAAGGTTTAGTTCCCGCTTTTAAAAATTACAGTTGCAATATTGAACTTTGCATGTTTTGCACTTCGTAGTCCCTAACACTAACATAGATTAACTTAATCTAGTAAGTGTATGTAAAATAACTAAAATACCCTTACTTTTAAAATAAAGATTACTTAAGCAATAATAATAGTGAGACCCGCATTATATAAAATTAATAAAAAAACAAAAACAAAACTAAACAACTACCCCACCCATCGGCCACCCCATGCAACCTATCCCACTACTAATTCAGCCGTAGCACCGCCATCTTCCAACCACTATTGTTATAGCCTTCACCATCACCCCCACACCACCATCGTCATCATATCTCCACACCATCATCACCACATCACACCCTAAGGCTTTTTTCCCTGCAACCACCACCGCCACCACCACCACCCCACCCCTTTCTCCATGTGAGTATTCCAGCAGTAACAACGCCACCATCCGACCACTATTTTAACAACCTTCACTATCACCACCACACCACCATCATTTTCATCTTTTCACACTATCAACGCCACCATTACCCCCACCCCCAAGCCTTTTTCCCCCAACCACCACCTATTAGCAGATGATTGAAGGGGTTAGGGGGCTTTTTTTATCATCGGTAGTGTTAAACTTTAGCCCAGTAGTGTAAATATTTATATAAAACTCGAATTCACCCTCTTAAAAAATTAATTTTTCCCCTCCCAACTTATGAGAATATTCAAGCTCCTCCACCACCACAACCACTACACCTCATCCTTCCTTTTGTGTGAAACCACCAAACACCCCCACCGGAAGAACATGAAATCGACCACCCTGCACAACCCCCTGAAACCATCAAATCTGATCTGAAACCATCATCACCCCAAAAAACCATCAGACTCTAAAAGCGGGGTGTTTGGGTAACGATTATGATCGGTGGTGGTGCTTGATTTTTTAGATGGTGTTGAAGAGGTGGTGCAGTTGAGTGATGAAGATGAATATGAAAGGGAGAGGGTGAGGTGGGGTAAGTTAAATTTTATTTAAAAATTAATATTAATTGTTTTTTTTTATTTTATAGGTGTTTTTGTAATTTTATATTGACTTAATAGAGAAACTTAACCTTCGTTAATATTAAGGACCGTCACTATGCACTCTTTACATAGTATGAACATTCTTCTGTAATATTTAAACAGTGAGAACCATGCCTAAAACACGTGGAAACCCTAGGGATATCCATGTAATTAACTCAAACATTTAAATAATAGTATGTTATATATGAATTATATTAATAAATATCTATACAATTAAAATATAAAAAATAAGCAAGAATAATAATTATATAATAAACAAGCCAAGCTTGAATTTGTTTTTACGAGCTGAGCTTAGACTCAAATTCTCTTAAGTCAAAACAAGCCGATCTCGGCTCCGCTCGTCCCGGCTGAGCTCCGCTCTTTTGCCCCTAAAATTAATAGAAAATTAATAGAAAATATATTATTAAACATACAATTTAGCATGTAAACATGAGGAATGAGTGGTGGAAATTGGGGTTATCATTTTAAACCCTAGAGTTTTGTCGAGTTTTCCGCAGGAGATTGGTGTCGTGTATTAACATTGCATTCCTTGAATCTCTTTACACTTTCTCCTCTTTCTTTCTTTGTTTCTTCATACACAATTTTCCGTCAATTTCTCTTCAAGCTTCTCTTCTTGAAGATCATGGCGGAATCTCAAGCCAATCACACATCCCACCCTCTGGTTAACAAACACATTCTTCTTCTCTCCGATCATATGATCATTTTTTTCATATTATTCATTCTAAACGACGATGATGTTGAATTGTTGATGTTGATGTAAATTCTAATTGATATCTAGAACACTGCTTTTGATCCGACGAAAATCGATTTTCGTACGAATTCGTTTCGTTTTGTAACAAAATGCAAATTCAGATGTGCGTTTACCGTTTACGTGTTCTGTTAAAACTTAAAACGACGACGATGTTGCTGTAAATTGTAATTGATATCTAGAAACTGCTTCTGATCCGATGAAAATCGATTTTCGTACGAATTCGTTTCGTTTTGTAACAAAATGCAAATTCAGATGTGCGTTTACCGTTTACGTGTTCTGTTAAAACTTAAAACGACGACGATGTTGCTGTAAATTGTAATTGATATCTAGAAACTGCTTCTGATCCGATGAAAATCGATTTTCGTACGAATTCGTTTCGTTTTGTAACAAAATGCAAATTCAGATGTGCGTTTACCGTTTACGTGTTCTGTTAAAACTTAAAACGACGACGATGTTGCTGTAAATTGTAATTGATTTCTAGAAACTGCTTCTGATCCGATGAAAATCGATTTTCGTACGAATTCGTTCCGTTTTGTAACGAATGCGCATTCGGATGTTGTTGTAATTTCTGTTTGATATCTAGAAATATGCGTTTGATCTAATGAAAATTGATTTTCGTATGAATTTTTACCGTTTTGTGATAAATTAGAATTCAGATGTGCGTTAATTTGATTTTTCGTATGATTTTCGTATGAATTCGTAATAAAAATGTGTGTTAATCTGATTTTTCTACATATTTTTCTTGCTTAACGACGACGATGCTACGTAAATTGCTGTTGATATTTATAATATAACTTTTTCTATCAGATGAAAACCTAATTCTATATAAAATCAATGTGTTCTGTACAATTTTAATCATATAATAAGCACATATGTACGTTAATCAGCTTTCTTTTTTCCAGTATATTGTTGTTCAAATGTTAGATATCTAGAAAACAGCTTTGATTTTGCATAATTGCTATCTAATTCTATATTGGATCTGGTGTTTCTAACTTTCAAATTGCTTTTGATTAATGAGATCGATATTCAAATGATAGGCACAGAAGGATGGAGGAGAGAAGCATCTGAAGTATCTCGGTTTTGTGCAAAGCGCGGTGATCTATTTTGTTGTTTGTCTCTCGGCCGTTTACAGATATGCTAAGGAGAACTCCGGTCCATTAAAGCCTAGCATTCAAACCGCTGAAAACATCAGTAAAACTGTTATAGGACCGATCTACGGGAAGTTTCAGGATGTTCCTCTTGAGCTCCTTATGTTCCTTGATCTAAAGGTATGCCTTTTGAGCATCAAGTCCCTATGATCTCATTTGTTGCATTTGGTTCTACGTGCTTTAGGGTGTCAAAGTGTAATAATCTCAAAGTAGAAGGGCTGAAAGTATAATGGTAATTTAGGGAGGTTAATTGTCCGCGAGCCGGTTTCAACAGAACTCCTAGCCTAACTGGTAACTACGGTTTTTGGAAAACTGTATCGAATTGGCTGAGTAGGTTTGGTTGGTTGGACAAGTCAAGTCGATCGATCGTTGTATCTTTAAGCGTTACAAGGATTTTTTAAAAATGAGACAAAAAAATTAATTGCCCGAAGCCTTGGCTTCTACGGTCGGTTTCCATATATTGAACTGCGAATCCTGGTTTTCAAAACGTAAACCGAGTTGGTTCACTCCATACCGGGCCAAACTTGCAAATTTTGCTCGCTTGGGCCAGTTTGGGTGGGTTCAACGGTTTCAAAGTGTCAGCCTAAGGTTAAACATGACTCGTGTATTAAGTTAGTTTCTAACATTTTTTTAACGTTCGAATATGAGACTCGATTTCTTACATTAAATTAGCTCAAATTTGGGTTTAAGTTTAGCTCTAGCTTTATTCGACCTTGTAGCGAGTCATCTAGAGTACTCGCTTCTATATACTCTTCTAACAAACTGTTATACTAAAAGGTAAATGTGTTAGTGTTATATAAAGATGGTTTTACTAAGAGGTAACGTGTTGGTGTTGCTTGTAGGTGGGTGACGCATTGGTTGCCCTTAATCGTCATGGGCCATCACTAGTAAAACAAGTTTCAAACCAAGTCAAATACGCGGCACAGAACCTTCCAGAGGTGTCTAGACAATTGGCTTCCAAGGCGATCAAAACATCAACAAAAATAGGTAATACATTGTACATAAAATATGAGCCGACAGCAAAAGAGCTCTACAGAAACTACGAACCAGTGGCTGAGAAATACGCAGTCTCTACGTGGCGATCAATGCATAAACTTCCTATGTTCCCTCAAGTAGCTCAAATAATCGTCCCTATTGGTGCTTTTTTGCTTGCAAAGTACAACTACATTGTCTGTTACACGACGGATAAAGGTTATCCAATGGCTCAGTATCTACCCTTGGTTCCGATTGATAAAATAGCAAAGGTGTTTGAAGACAGACCAAGCGAGTCAACGTTTGATCAAAATGTCAAGGTCAAGACATAACTGTCTATTGTTAGTTGTTACAAATCATATATGTGGTTTACTTTTAGTTTGTTTTTCTTATATAAATATATATGTAGTGAGATGGTTTTTCTTGTAGTGGATTACAAGTGAAAGTGTTGGTTTAGGGATGTTTGGAGTTGCGTTTCTAACATGGTTGATTTTATTTGTGAAACATGATTATTGTGATAATACATAAATCGTAGATCATGATTAGTCACAATTTAAAATCTAGAAACAAACCTAACCAAAACCAAAAAAACGATTTTAAACCCTTGATCAGTCAACTTTTAGACCGCATTTCTTGATATTTTATACAATGGTCGGTTTAGACTCAAGAATAATGTACCCTCAATGTTTATTTTGACTGGTTTCAAAAGTTTTGATGCGTTCTTGTGTGATTTTCGCCCGCAAAGAAGATGACGGAGGAGATAAGTTTTCTGCCAGTGTTCAACAATGGAGATGCGGGAAGATGGTTGCATGCAAAGGTTGTGGTCAACGACATATGGTGGTGTTTTACAGTGGTGGTGGGTGACGGTGGGTTAAGGATCAGAAAGTTAGGGTTTTGGAACAGTTTTCATGGTCCGGTCAAAGCTCATCAACTCGTGTATCTATAACCTATAATAATAAAAAAATGTTTTTTTAAAACACGTGTCATCATTATAACATATCAAAAAAATCATTTTCCTGTCTTTTTCTCATAATAAAAACAAAAATTATAAAAAATTTAATTTGACTTTCATTTTTAACTAAAAATATATATTTATATTTGTGTTTTTGTCTCTCTCACATTAAATTAAATGATAATTATTGTAAAAAAATAAACTAAACTATTAAACATTTAAAATATAAATGTGGTTATTTTAATAATTTATTAATGCATATTCAATATAAAGTAATAATTTCTAATTCATTATGTGTTATAACTTTTAAATATTTATTATATTTTTATTTCACCAATGGATAGTAACATATAAAAAATAAAATATTTATTTCACCCATGTAATACATGGGTTCTAACCTAGCTTTTTTATATAACCTAAGGTTGCCATGTGACAAAACCCTTTTTATTTATTTATTTATTATATATATAGAGATAGAGATATAGAGATAGAGAAAAGGATAGAGATATACGTATTTTCTTGGTAAAACATATTATCTCTTTTCTTACTTTTCCTTTTATGTATTTTTCCTAAAATAAACTCCCTACGACCCTCTTGTAACATTATTTTTGTATTGTTGTGTTTATAAAGTTTACTTATATAGTCAAGTCTCGTAAATGCATATTTAGTCGTATTAGCCACGTGCTAATCATTTCAACCCATTGTTTAAACTAACATAATATCTAAAGTTATAAAGTCCATACTTTTACATATAAAGTCACATGTATATATTTTACATATATATTTTTAATCATATTTATAAACTTAATCAACTTGTCATAACCCTTAAAACAACTCACTAGATAAATATAGTTTGTAACAATATACTTATGTTCATAATAACACTTAGAAAATGTTCTTACTAAAATCAAGTAAAGAAATATGGAATGATTGTTATAGGATGCGTGAACATTTCAAAAATCACTTGATCTTCGACAATGACACTCAAGACACACAAGAATTATGGAATACAAGTTTGAAAAATGATGGAGTGGTGTGTGGGGGGCCATGATTTTGAAGGAGGAAGAAGGAAAGGATTTATATTATTTCTACATATATATGTTTTGGGGTTCTAAAATACTTTGTAATACTTTAAAGTATTATATCAATATGTATATATTTATTAGGGAGAATTGGTTATGTGTTGAAGTCTTGAACTACTATTTTATTTCAATTGGTTATGTCAAGTATATGACTTTTTGTAACTAATTGATTTTCACTTTTAGCGACTAAATGTCGTCTCAATAACCTATTGCGACGAAATGTAGTCTCCACACTTTCGTCGTCATTTCTCCGTCGTATCAGGTCAATATTTTCGTCGCAATAAGTTTCGTCGCAATAAAGGAACTTTTAACGACGAACTTTAGTCGCAACAGTGTTGTCGTTAAATATATTTCGTAAAATAAAAATAAACTTTAATTATGAGAAATATTAACTATGGCGACTAAATATAGTGTCTATAGGGGAGACCTATGGCGACGAAATGTCGTCTCAATAGTTTTTTTAATTTTTTACTTTTTTAATTTTCCAGATTATAAAAATAAATAAATATACAAAATTCAGAAATACAAAATTCCATAAATTGTCAAATAAACTGCATTTAAAAGTAATTTTAAATATAAAAATTCCATAAACTGTCAAACAAACTGCATTTAAAACTAACTAAATACAAAATTACATAAATTATCAAACATCTTCTTCATCATCTTCATCATCATCTTCATTAGGTTGAGAGGACGAGTTTGGAAATTGCGTTTTGGTTAATAGTAGTATTTGATTTATTTGTTCTTGTAAAAGCGCATTTTGTTGTCGCAATTCCACTACAGCTTGATCTTGTCTTTCAAAACGTTCTCTCGCTTGTTGATTCTCTTCATCCCTATTTACATTAGGGAACATGTCGGAGTTACACTTCTCACTATTCGACCAATGCCTCGTATGTGTGAACGTCGAGAACCTAAAGCTTTTGTAAGACATAAGAACTCATCCACCGATGTTTCATCTCCACCCGAGCTTGACAGTGATTTCTTATATTGGTCACTAATTTTTTCCTGCATTAAACAATAAAATATAGACATATTAAATGTTTAAATGGATCAAAACTTGTAACATAAACGGGTCAAAATGACTCAAACCCATTTTAATATATTCAAACCATCCAACTAAACGTTTAGATGGATCAAAACAACCCAAGCCCACTTAATAAACTTAACACATCAACTTTTTAGTTTACGCGAGTCAAAATGATCCAAACCCACTTTAATAAAGTTAATAAATCAAACTTGTAGCATAAACGGGTCAAAACAATCCAAATCCACTTTAATAAACTTAATAACATCAAACTTGTAGTATAAATGGGTCAAAACGATCCAAATCCACTTTAATAAACTTAATAGTTAAACTTTTAGTTTGAACGGGTCAAAAAGACCCAAACCCTCTATAATATACTTAAAACATCTAACTAGAAGTTTAAACGGATCAATACGATCGAAACCTACTTTAATAAAATTAATTGTAGCATAAACGGGTCAAAATGACCCAAACTCATTTTAATATATTCAAACCATCCAACTAAAAGTTTAAATAGATCAAAACAACCCAAACCCACTTAATAAACTTAACACATCAACTTTTTAGTTTACGCGAGTCAAAATGATCCAAACCCACTTTAATAAAGTTAATAAATCAAACTTGTAGTATAAACAGGTCAAAACGATCCAAATCCACTTTAATAAACTTAATAACATCAAACTTGTAGTATAAATGGGTCAAAACGATCCAAATCCACTTTAATAAACTTAATAAGTTAAACTTTTAGTTTGAACGGGTCAAAAAGACCCAAACCCTCTATAATATACTTAAAACATCTAACTAGAAGTTTAAACGGGTCAATACGATCGAACCTACTTTAATAAACTTAATACATCAAACTTGTAGCATAAACGGGTCAAAATGACCCAAACTCATTTTAATATATTCAAACCATCCAACTATAAGTTAAACTTTTAGTTTGAACGGGTCAAAACGACCCAAACCCTCTATAATATACTTAAAACATCTAAAAGTTTAAACGGATCAAAACATCCTACTAAAAGTTTATATATTTACCCAATTTTTAGCTGCATTGTCGTTATACCACTCGCCTTCCTTGCAATGCATTTTTCTCCAACCTTCAACAGGGTGCGTCGTTCCGGTTTCTTTAATCTGTAAACTGGTAAACATTTAGATTTCAAATATCTATTAATAAATCATTAAACAAAACTAGGCTTTGACCTCCTTGTATC
>BJCM01084259.1:0-17461 GCA_018326385.1 Flaveria bidentis
GTTTTAATTAAAAGTTTAAAATTTTGTTTGAATATAACAAAAATCCAAATTAAAAAAAAAACCGGTTTGGGCCGAACCGGTTCCAAACCGACCCAAACCGGTTTGATAGGTTTGGGTTTTTATGATTTGAAACCGGTTTGAACCCTAACCGGTTTGGGGCCAAACCGGTTTTGACCGAGTTTGACCAAACCGGTTTCGGTTTGGGACCCGAACCGGTTTGGGCCCCCAAACCGGTTTGTACAAGTATAGATATAACACATGGATAACTTACTTATAAACAAGTAAACAAATACAAATCATTACAAACTAGTTAACCAAGCACAATTGCTTCCCGACAACGGCGCCAAAAATTGATCGGTGTCGAAGGCCCGATCAAAAATAAAGAGAATCTATTCTTAATCACCTAAACTAGTTAGGGCAAATAAGAGTGTCGAATCCACAAGGAGTTAATGGTTGGTAACAAGTTTATATTGAATTTGAAGCTGAAAGGTAAAAATCATTTGTTGAGTCGATAGTTAATTACTATAATTTGATAAACAAGTGTAATAAAAAGGTTCTCACGTATGCATAGAGAGGTAATCACTTTGGGATCGGGATCTAATCAACTATGAAGACTTGTAATTTCATAGTTACATTTGACAAATCACATAGACATAACTTGTGCAACTTTATCATCAATAACCTAGTTTAAAGTCAATCAATCACTTAGGCTAACATACAACACAATAGAATCTTTTTATTATGGAATAGCATCTCGGTGACAACATCCAACTAAATAAATTCATAATGATTCAATCAGATAGGCACATAGTACAATCTTATAGAGTTTCTCTATAGAAGAATGAACATCTTGGTGAATGCATCATAAACATGTCTTATAGATCGAATAAAAAATGGCAACACAAACACGATTGCAAACATGTACGCGATGATGAAAGCAATTACCTAAGGTTCAAACACATACATAAAACATATCAAAGTCTTACAAGTACTGATTCAAATCCCTAACCCGTCTTTGGGTTTGTTGAAACCAAGGATTGTAGCATGAAATCCATCTAGAAATGATTGTGAAATGAAAACAAACAATTTTTCAATGATCCTCAAAGCTATTTTTGTCTCCCAATCGCCCCAAAGCTCCCCTCTTTTCTGAATGCCCCCAAAAATCCCGAGAAAACTCCTTAAAACCTCCAAATATCGTCAATTCTTCGCACCTGGCGTTGACCAACGCCCCAATAGAGTTAACCAACGCCCCTTGGTTGCAACTTTGGCATTTTGCTCCGTTTCTTCTATTTTAACCTGCAAATATATAACCCTCTTAAAGTACAATATTTCTTAACATATATGATTATATTATCATTATAAAAAAACTAAAACACTTGCACTTTTATGACTCGATCAACGTTGTTACCTTCAAATCATAACCTCCAGATTAAATGATAACAACTATATCGAATCTACAATCAACCCTCATAAAATAGTAAAAAGCAATTAATCATTTCGTTACTTCATCATATACTTCAACTCTATGTTACAAAATCATAATCCCAAAATACTCTAGGTTTATTTATCATTTTCTTATTCTTCAAAGTATTTATTCGGCTGAGCCGACCCTCAGCCGCGCGAGTTACAAGAAGCCAGCTTCCTATACAAAACCAGCTTACAAGGGTTTTGCAAACTCACTGAAGGAGGCGCTATCATCGTTCTCCTCAACAACACTCACAAAACCCTCACAAACATCAATGTCCTCAATCACCACATAAAAACCATAAACACATAACCTTCAACTCACCATTGTACACTCAATCATCACTCAAATCCGATCAAATTCCACCCAAAATCACCACCAACAGCAATGGCAACACGTGTTCCTCCGCCTGCAACCGTCCCACCGCCGCCGCCTCCGGCGGAGGCTATCAAGCCGGAGAAAGTTGATTACATGGACTTGCCGTGTCCGATTCCGTACGAGGAGATCCACCGCGAGGCGATGAGTTAGCATCTCGATAATCTTCAATCTAGTTCGCTTGTTTGAATTGATGTTGTTGTTGATTGTGAATTAGTTTTGTAGTTGGTTGAGTTTGTGTGTGTGATTTGTGAGTGTTGTTAAACCCTAATTCTAAACCCTAGTCCTGATTGAAGTATTTGATTTTGTTTAAAAAGTGTGTAATTTAGGGTTATTGTCAGTAGTTTAATCTGCATATCGAAGAGGAATACTTGGAGGACATTAGATTCAGATAGTTTTATAAAATGCAAGTTATGTAGTAGTGGAGAAGATTGGTTATCATGTTATGAGTTATTGGTAGAATTAAAAGCTGCAGAAACTTGGTGGGATGAGTTACAATATCAATTTTTGGAAGTACATAAATGTTCAATTTTGTGTAGCAATGTGTTATGTGATATTTGGATTTGAAGATAAAACCGACCGACTGTTATATTGTATATAGACTAGATAGCGTTGTGTTTGACAGTGTGATTTTGAGTTAATTTGGATATTAATCACTTGTGGAGGTTAAACCATAATCTGAAATTTATCTTGCATGTTTGTTACCTCTTATATTGAACAAACTTAATTGTATGCAGTGTCATTGAAGCCAGATCATTTTGAGGGTATGCGTGTTGATTTTAACAAGGGTCTCAACCAAAAGTTCTCTCTAAGTCACAGGTACACGTTGAACTTGTATTCAAGTTCGTATAAGTTAGTATTTTTCTTTATTGTAATGATCGTGTGCTTTTGAATTACCAGCATTGTTATGGGACCTACTGAAGTTCCTTCTCAATCTGCCGAAACGATTAAAATTCCTACTGCAAACTATGAGTTTGGTGCTAACTTTATAGACCCAAAGGTTTGTTATTTAATTTACCGCTATTGACATAATTTTTTTTCATGTTTGTAACTTTGTATATATCTAGCAATCTCATTTTAATAGTGGTCTTTTGTTTGTTAAAGTTGATGCTTTTCGGAAGGATCTTGACTGATGGGCGGCTAAGTGCTCGAGTGAAATGTGACCTGTCAGAGAATCTTACTATGAAGGCCAATGCTCAGGTTTAAGAATGAATGATATGTAATTGTCAATTGAATGTTTGTTTTTTCAAAATCATTTCATTAATGTAGTTTGATATTGTTATCAGCTTACGAATGAGCCTCACATGTCACATGGAATGTTCAACTTTGACTATAAGGTAACCTGTTCATCTTGTTTGACTTGATATGGACAATATTCTTTTACATTTTGTAACTTATGTAAGTCATGACATTTTACTTTAAAACACACCTTTCGCTGCAACTATAAACATTGCTATGGACAATTTTTTTTTGGGATTCAGGGTTCGGATTACAGAACTCAGTTACAACTAGGAAATGGTGGCCTGATTGGAGCTAGTTATATTCAGGTAAAAGATCTGTCTGTCTCTTTTATAGTGGCAGAAATGGACTTAGTAAGTTCAGTTGCATACATGGAGAGAAGTTAAGATTAAATGGTTGTTGTATGGATAATTAGTTTAAGTTTCATTCTTTTTTTTATACATATATCTGTCATCTTAAACATTTTTCTAGTATCAGTATTTTTATGAGTGATATGTTGTGCTTGCAGAGTGTGACACCTCACCTGTCTTTGGGTGGGGAAGTGTTTTGGGCTGGTCAGCATAGGAAGTCTGGTATTGGTTATGCCGCACGTTACAGCACCGATAAAATGGTAATTTATGGTATTATATATTCATCTTTTATTCTTATTTCTGGAGCTTGCAATTTTGACCCAGTTGTGAATGGAGTCGCTCTGGGTATGTTTAATCATAAATGGGTCAAATGCGAACCAATTAGCTAAAAGGGTAACGAATCACAACCTGTATTGTTAATGCATACAGTCTCTTTAGTGAGTCGTCGAATTGGCCTCAGGTTGTCTGGGGACAAATTGAATTTTAAACTGCTAACTCTGTACAGTGGCTCTTGGTTATGTTCAGAAATTTAACTTATCAAATTTGAAACAGGTTGCTTCAGGACAAATTGCTAGCACTGGAATGGTGGTTCTTGGTTATGTTCAGAAAGTGTCTGAAAAGGTAAGCAACTCAAACTTCTTAACAGTTTACTAACCATGATTCAGTGGGCTCATAATTGTAATCTTGTTTGGTATAGGTTTCTCTGGCAACCGATATGATGTACAACTACATGTCAAGAGATGCCACTGCCAGCTTTGGCTATGATTATATACTCCGTCAGGTAATGCAATATATCCTTCATCAGTGGTCCCACTATTTCCCTCGCTTTCTAGTTTTATTCTTAAAGTTACAAAATCTGAGTTCATGGAGTTCTTGCATTTCAAATTTCATGAATATTGTGATATGATATGATCTGACTATAATTTACGAACAAAAAAACTCAAAATAATGTACACAGTAAGTGTGATGAGCATGGCTAAACTTTCGAGAGGTAATTTGCTTTCTGGATGCCCATTTTTATTACAGTTCACCTCTATAATCCAAGTAATCATAGCAAAACAATTATTTAAATCTCTATCTTGGTAAGAGCCTAACTAAGAATTCTAGGTTAATCAAAATGCTATTAATAATACGTATCTGCTAATATTACCTATCTAATAACTAGAAATATCATAAATAAACGTATCACCATATCAGATAAATAAACAAAAAATATGGGTATAACATATTGACAATGAATTTTCATGTTTAAAATTTGTTTTTCTGAACTTTTCGTAGTTTGAAAGTGTATATGTGCTTAATGTCTTTTTACATGTGATGTATAGTTATGTTCGACAATGCATGCTGTAAATTTGATTTTTGGTTCACACCTATGGAAACAATTTTACTTTGTTAGTGCGCTTTTTAGCTTAACTTGTTAGTAAAGATTGACCAATCTTTTTATCTTATGATTAACTTGTTTTCATGTTGACAGTGCCGTCTTAGAGGGAAGATTGACTCAAATGGTTGTACATCTGCATTTCTTGAAGAAAGGTTGAATATGGGTCTTAATTTCATTCTGTCAGCTGAGGTGTGTACATTTTCACTTACTTTGAATTTATATAGGAAATTCAATAGACACTATATCCAAAAGGGGTCACTTTCGATTGATGCTTACTAAAGGTGGCAGTTTCAGCCATATATTTATAAATGGGTTGAATCGGGTTGTGTTTTGTCTTTAACAAGTCAAACCTGTAAAGTTTTTGTTGAATTTCAAACAAAACATGTCAAATAGTTTTAAAGTCACATTTTTTATTCCGTAAACCTCCTAGATCATATTGTTCAAAAAGTAATGTTTTTTTTTGTATTAGTTCCTTAGTTGCAATCATGTTTGGCACACTATGTCTATACTGAAGCTCACAAATTTTGCAGTGTGTGTTTTGGGTCAACCTAACTTGGCCCAAACCAAAATCACCTGTTTTGATATGTTATCCGACCTGTCTGTTTCGCCACCATGGTGCCTATGATGTTTTGTTTACATAGCTAAATAATCATATCATCAGAACTTGAGAAAGCACATTAGCTTTTCATATCGTGGATGATGATGTGAAATGAAAAAGATTGGATCCCTTAGTCGGCTTGTGAGTAGTTATGTTGATACCAGGGGCATAGCTACCCAAGAGATCTTTCCACTTATGCAAATTAACACTTGGATTGATTCTGACCCGTTATACTTCCCCCGCACCAATTCCAATGCCACCAAACACTGCTACTGCCACATCTCTGCCCACTGTCACTACCCCTCAGCACCACCACCGGCCACCGCCTCCTCTACCATACCCATCAAGTTTCAAAATATGTTTTATGTTCTTGAGGGTACTTATGGTTTGGTTGGTAGGTGACTAGGTGGGGTGGTGTTGAGGTGGGTTGGCGTGAGGGATGGAGATAGGATGGCTGTGTCAAAAATGTTCCATTTCTTCATCATTGTCATAATTCTACTCATCGATCCTAACAACTAAAACTGCACATCAAATTTGAATTTCAAAACCAGATCTTAAAATTCAAAGGTGGATATTGTTGGGGCAATGGAAACTTTGTAACACTTTGTTTTGGATTATGTTATTGCAGATAGACCACAAAAAGAAAGACTACAAGTTTGGTTTTGGGTTGACGGTTGGAGAATAGATCAAAAAACGCAAGCGCAGAGGCAAACTTCTAGGATTTAAATTTATTTTTTGAGTGACAATTTGTCATACCAAAGTGTGATCTTTTGTTTTATTCTATGATGATGGACAGATTCAGTTTTTGTTTTCAAATTGCATTATTTATGGCGGCTAATCAATTGCCTAGACGGTTTAGAGCATAACATAATCCTTAGTTGTCAAATTCACAGCTTGGATATATGTAATCCTTTTGAATTTCTACTTGAAGCTGGAGAATGCATCATGATGCAATTTGGCAATACATTTGTTTTGGCATAAGTTATTCTACGCTGTTGCGTTGTGTATTGTTTTAGTCTGTCAAAGTTGGTATGGATGTGGATCAACCTGTTTGATTTTAGCACATGAACCTGACTGTTTATTATAATTTGTTTTGTCTAAGAATGCATCATTTGGTGAAGTCAGTGGTCTGGTTGTGTCAGTGGGTTTTATAAGGTTGAGTTAGAAGCACTCAACTCATAGCACGTTAGTTATTTCATCCTTTTAAAACTGGAATATGGGCGTTTACCTTTCTTTAAGCGTTATGCTAGCTGGTATGGTGTTATGCTTCGTGCACTTGGATGTTGGTAAGTGGGTCAAAAGGATTAAGAGCCACCTTGATGGTTCCGTTAATCGATATAAAACCCAACTTGTTATCAAGGGCTTTCGTGGACCCAGGACATTGATTACATAGAGACCTTTGGTACTAGTGCTCAAACAGACCAGTATCCAGTTCATTTAATTATTAGCATTTTCTTGAGGATGAGATATTCGATTAGTTGAGATAAACATCGTGTTTCAACATCGAATCTATTTGAGAATGACACAGGCTTTGGGTTTTGTTTACTCGTTCAACCTACATCATGTCTACCTAATACAAAAGGCTTTTTATGACCTTAAGCAGATGATGAGAGCATGAGAAGCGTTTTTGTATGGATTTGAGATTGTTTATGTTACATTCTGCTTTATATGTGCTATGTGATTGTATATGTGGATGATATCACTATTACCATTAACGATAGGTTGATAGTTAATCATCATTTGTGTCTGCTTTAGTTAGTCGATTAAACACTCAGTTTACTCTTAAGAATTTGAGCACATCAAGCTATTACCAAGCTACATTCTCTACTAACACATATACATCTTAGTTTCGACCATTATCTATCCTTGTCTCTCTTGGACAATAGCTTTCCCAATATTTAATTATCCCTTTAGAAGATCCCCTATTATATTGGAGCACGTGTGGAGTTTTACAATATCTTATCTTGAAACTTCTAGATTTTGCATATAAGGTTAGTAAGGTTTCTTAATTTCTTCAAAAACTTACTGATTGTCACTGGATCATGATACTATGATAGGACGTATTCATCAGTACCTCAGGGTTACTATATCTCATGGGTTGGCTATTTGTAGATTTTCTACTATGGGTGACTAAATAATATCGTTGATCCACCACAAGTAGATCTACTCATGGATGGTCATGTTTATTTGTAGATCAAGCATGTTCTTTGCTATCACATGGCTACTATATCGTTGATCGCCATTGGTTATTGTCTGTTTCTTGGACCCAATCTCATCAGTTGGAGTTCCACGAAACAAAGAAACAAGATAAGTTATGTGTTGTGGTATTGTGGTGGGCAATCGTGCTCTTGCTCATAATGCTACATTATTACAAATCTCAGTAATAATGTAACATTATGAGCAAATCTCAGTAATAATGTAGTATTTCGAGATTTGCTAGATCACTTCTATACTTTATGAGTTACATATACCTCTTACTAGTCCACCCATATTATGATGTGACAACACATGCATCACATATTTAACAGTTAATCTAGTGCTCCATCAACATACAAAATACCATGATAGTTACTTGGATTTCAAACGACATATGGTGTTAGCTCTAAGCCTCTAAGTCTTAGAATTGTTGCGTTCCAACCATTGTACATGCTTTTCACTGATTTAATCTTGTTTAACCATTTCATGTGTTTTTTTTCAAACGACAGGTTAGAAGTTAATAACATCAAGTTAGTAAATAATTCACCAATGCCGAGGTTCGAACCCTGGACCTCTAATTAGCGATGCAAAGCCTCGAACCTCCCCCTTGAACCATTCGACCAAGAGATCATTGACATGCCGGTTCGTGCTTAACTGAGTATGTGATGATATCGCTTTCGGTTTAACCGGTCATGCCGACCAGCCTAGATCTTTAGAGTTGAGAATATCTGAATAAAATATTACTCAATACCTAATGTCCTAATACACCTGTCACATGTTAAACATATGATTAACATTACGTTCTTCATCTAGTCATAAGAGGGATCACATCGTTATCAAACCTAAATACAAAAACCATAAGAGTACACGTGATAAATCGTGCTTAAAAAGAATGTTTTATAAATTGTTCTAAAAAATAAATTAATTAAATCCTTAATGTACTAATATAAGTATGTAGCACTTGAGTAATTTCATAATTTGTTATTAAAGAAAATAAAGCCCGAAATTTTCATAATATACTATAAAGATTGTGAATTAAGAATGTTTATTATTGACCGGTCTGACTAATTTTAGATCTTGAGGGTTTTCTTTGAAGAAAATATTTTATCTAATAGTAACAAAGTTTGCTTAATGTTTACTAATAAAGTCACTCATTTTCTGACTCTAAAACAACTATAGTTTATTTAGTGTTTCACCGAAGTTGCTCACAACTCTTTTCTTTTAATCAATAGAACCGAAAGAAGCTATACAAAATTTGACTAGTATATATATTATAATCAAGTTTAACCTAAATAGAAGGTACATGTAAAGAAAAAAATCACTGTATAATAATCAAATTAATAATTGTCCCATTTAAGTCAACTTAATATGAAAAGCTCCAAACAATAACAAAGTACATATATAGAACCTTTTAACATAAACAATATTTTTTTCATTTTCGATACGTAAATCTTCAATCTAATAACAATTAGAAGTCCAAAAACAAATTTATTTATGGCATAAAAGTTTTTTATTTTATTTTATTTTATAAAACTCACAAATTAAATTGGTTTTCTCTACCAAGTGGTATTGTTAGATAATTTATTAAGATAACATCTCATTTAGTGGATTTAACATAAACAATATTGACGTTTTCAATATGTACATCTTCAATAACTCAACTGGTTGAAGTGAGTTATTTTATACTTAATTTACATGTAGGAGGTCTTGAATTCAATTCCACTTATGACAAACAAAGAGGTTTCAAATTGAGTCATGAGGTTCTCTCATTTATTGTGAGTTTCCTTCAAATAATAGTTTTAGTTTCGTATTCGAGTAATAGAGATGATTTGGTAAATTAGTGACCCATCAGTGATCATTTAACCTTTAACCGTTCATAAATTTAACTATAAAAAGTTCAACAACAAATTTTATTTATGACCTGAAAGTTTATTTTATTTTATTTACTAAATATTATTTTAAATTATTTAAATGTTACTCGAATACATTTATAAACATGTGAAAATCTATCTTACATATTAATTTTTTTCCGTTGGCTGACACGCAAATGTCTTGAACTTACTCCAATTTAATAACCAGATGTTAAAGTATTTATTATATAAACTGTGAAAATAATAAAAATATAAATTTAACAGTGACAATCAAGAATAACTTTGGAGGTTAATGTAATTATTAAATATAATCACATGAGTTGTTTTCAATATCATCAAAACCAATAAACTATATCAAATATTAGATCTTGCTAAGTACCGGGTCGGGTCGGGTAACCATAATACTCTGATTTATAAAATTAAAAATGTTGGTTTTACTTCGTTTGAGGGGCCTAGAGATATGTTCTAGGTGCGTGATGACTCATCAACCTAAATTTTCGTGTGATAATGTGGGCCCTTCTCTCTTATTAAATTTGTAATCTTATTTGTTTTTTTAAGTTTAAACTTAATACGTATACTTGCAAAATTTTCGTCTTACCAAATATTCTTCTAATTTTGTTTTAAAATATTTAAGATGATAAATTTGTTTAGAATAACCTGAATCGTGAAAAGCAACGATAAACGTCAGCTATTAGCAAACTCGTTATGCATGACAAAGTTATTTAATTTAATTATAAATTAGTTTAATGTATATACCATTCTTTTGTTAGGGTATATATCATTCTTTTGTTAGCGTGGAATATTATCCCATCAAATTTGTTCATATTTTGTTGTATCATGTATGATTAAAACATACCATGTTATTATTATTACTATTGTACATTTAGAATACAAATGTATCAAACTCCATTCAAATTTGATTTGTCATGTAAATTAGAAAATATGTTAATTTCTTATGGTATTAATCTATATGTTTTTAAAACTAAATAGATTATGATTCTTTAATTTATTGATCTTGAGATGCCTTGATTCTTAGTTGGTAAGTTTTATACATCATTTTAGTTTTTTAACTACCATTCATACTTCTCTAAAATCAATAACTTTTAATATTTTTCATGCTTTTTCTTAATTTTTTAAAATAGTTAATAATAATTAACAGATTGTTTATAACAAGTTGCAATCATCATTTTTAAAGAGGTAGCTTACACATCATTTAATCGGACTATATATTATATCTATATTTTTTATTCATTATAGAATTTAAACCTTCAACTTCATACGAATAAAATTACTTTTTATATACCTTCGAATCGTTGAGCTACATACCCTCGTTACAAGTAGCATTATCTTTTTTTCAATCAACAATACTTCATTCTAAGACCTTTTAAACTACTCTTAAACATATTTAAAGTAGTCTTTTAACTCTTATTATTGTAATACCAATCAGTACCAACAACTTGCATTATTTATTTTAAAACCTTAATCTAATCTTATCTTCTCCGAATTATATTTATCCATATGTCAAATAAAATTACTACCCAAAAACTTCTTGAAACTAAAGAATTACACCTTTACCGACGAGTCACTTTAATGTTTTCAGAACCGGATCGGACGTTGAACCGGACGCCTTATGGGTTTGGTGGTCGGACCGGATTTAACTATATTTTAATTATATTTATATATGTAGTTAAATATAAGTAATTTATATATATATTTTATAATTATATATAAAACTTAACTATATTTGTATATCTAACACATTAATTTATGTTTTAACACCCCGTTTTTACCATTTAAAATAAAAAATAAAAATAAAAATCCGGTGACCGTTCAAAACCGAGTTGTAGTGAACCGGACCGGCCACTGGACCGATTTCCGGTCGGACCGGCCAGTCTGATTCGGTCACGACAGTCCGATCCGGTCGCGAAAACAGTGTTAAATAGTATAACAAGTGTTACAAGTTGCTTAATCTAACAAATATCAAAAATTTTAAAAAATTAAAAAAAATTAAAAAAATTAGAAAAAAAGGTTCAAAAGGAGTAATTGTAGGTGAAGGTGCAGGGCAACACACGTGTAGATCACATGCAGATTAACAGAGCCTTATTATTACTATCAAATAAAAAAAAATACTACAAAATGGATAAACCTGAGGGTTGCCTGAAAATAATATTATTTAACACCATACTATACCACCCTTTTTGTTCGTTTCATTACTCCATTATCTCTCTCTCTCTCTCTCTCTCTCTCTCTCTGTGTGTGTGTGCTACTACGTGTTTCTGTGTGTGTGATCTTCTCAAAATCAGGTATATTACTTAATAATCTTCTCTAAATGCATTCTACTTTGATCTACACATCTTAATTTCTTCATCTCTTGCTTCGAATATATGCACAGAAGAGATCAGAAATGAGTTTAAACAGTTGTGAGTTTGATTCGGTTGATTTAGGGTTTATTTGAATCTATGTGAGCTGTAGATCTTCGAGAGGTGACGATAATGATGATTAATTGATTAATGGATTCAGTTGAAGAGCTTATATAGACATATATCTCTCTGGTTAATTAATTTGATGTGATTTAACATCTATAGTACGATTTTTAGTTCGTTTTTTGTGTTTTGATGTTACTTTTTCTGCTTAAGAACTCGTTTCTCTAACATGAAAGTTACAAGAGATTCTATGTATCTGTTAATCGGGTGTATTTTTACAATTATTGAAACAACTTTGATTTTGATCTAGAACCTTGTTCTTATATACTTTTTATGTGTGTATTTCATACATTCCGCTAATAATCGAACCGTTCTACTTAGGCTAGGGCTGTTCATGAACCGAGCCGATCTAGGGTCAGCTCGTGCTCAGCTTGGTTTGTAAACGTGTTGAGCCGAGTTAAACCAGCCTCGTTTGTTAACGAGCAGATTTTGAACGAGCTTTATTCAAAGTTTTTTTAGGTAGATTGAGAGTCATAGGCTATTTGAAAGTCACTAGACTTGGTATTTGTTGGTGGACGATAATTAGTATTAGGTTTAAATCAGGACATAATTAAATACATATTCCGTTATTGCTTTTACGTAATGATGAGTAGATCCGTCACAAAAAAAAAATTGTATGTGTATATATTTAATTAAAATTAAAATAATTCGAACCAAGCTGACTGAACTAGATGGTTTCCAGCCAGTTTTGAGCTACGAGCTTTTTGAACAGCCTTATTGGAGACCACTGTGTTCAAACTATTTTGTTGTTAGTTAGATTTTATGACTACCAGTAGTATTTTATGCATATGAGATTCAACTTATAACCATTCAAACTGCACTTGAAATTATTTGCTTTTTACTTAATTTGTATATTGACTCGTGTAATGATTAATCGCCCATGTTGTATAGTGTATATCAATGAATGTGGTTTATTGATACTCAAAATGGTGAAAATTGTTGGTTTATATGTGCACTGAAGTTATCTATCAATGAGATTGAGTCAAGAATCTTCACACTGGTTTCTGGAATCATAATATTTCATTCATATTGGCATTTTGATTTGCTTTAGGGTAATCTAACATTGATATCATATGGACCATTTGCTAAAAGACTTGTTATTATTATTTTTGGCAATAGTTAAAGGATATGCAAGGAGGACTTAGGGCATTTGTGTCACATGGAAGCATTGTGAAGAATGCAGTTCTGCATCACGTTCGGCTGGTGAACCCTCTCAGACCGTTGATTATATCACGCCATGAAGCAACTTCAGCAGCTCGTATTGAAGAACAAGGTTTTGAAAGCACCAAGATTGCAGATGTATTGAAAGCAAAGGGGAAAGGTGCAGATGGCTCATGGCTCTGGTGCACCACTGATGATTCTGTGTATGATGCTGTCAAATCGGTATGATGTCACTCTACATTTCACAAACAAATACCAATGTTTATAAACTATAAAGTGTTTCTTATGTGATGTGATGACCAAATGAAATCATGTGTTACAGATGACACAACACAATGTTGGTGCTTTGGTTGTGGTTAAACCTGGCGAGAAATCGTCTATTGCTGGAATCATCACAGAAAGAGGTGAAAGTTATGACCAATAAAAAAATAAATAAATAAAGTTTGTCACAGGAGAATGTTTATTACTTAAACAGGTTCTGTTTTGCAGATTATCTCAGGAAAATCATCGTGCAGGGCAGATCATCAAAGTCAACGAAGGTTGGAGATATCATGACGGAAGAGGTAAAAAACATGGTGAAATTTGACGTCGCAGAATTGGTTAATTATTTTGTCCTCCCATAAATAAACTTTTCAATGTATGGTTTTGGTTGCAGAACAAACTTATTACCGTGACGCCTGATACCAAAGTTCTGAAAGCAATGCAGCTAATGACAGGTAACCCATTCATATGAAAACGGGTCAAATGGATAAAATTGTTTGAATTAGATCAAATGCTTACAGCATCTTAAATAGTTATATAGTATATGATAATACCATAGAAAAAAACAAAATATTTTCTCATTTTACACGAAAAAGTCCCTCGACCCGATTGTATTATACTATTCGCTGAACTTGTGAAAGTTTTATAACTTTAGTTAGTAGCACGACCATGATCTATATGGAGGCTACATAGGCAATTTTTTTGTTGACATGGATGTTATTTAGGCACTTTTGGTGAATTGGAACACCACGTCATCAATTTTAACTGTATTAAATACAAATACGTATCGTCTTATCTGATTGAAAAATGTCATCGACATTAACATTTTTGAACACTTGAAAAGGCACTTCATTAAATATTGGTCCCGTATGGGGTAAAAAGTTATTTTTCAAACTTTTTACAAATATTTGCATCTCATAACATACCAAAACATATTACTATATTAATTATTTTTGCATATATTTTTAACTGGGTATAAAAGAGTTTCGGGTAAACCCGGCCCACACTTCATGTTTTGACCCGTTACACAACCTGACAGACCTGCCTGTATCTTCAGCTCTATTATTGTGACTGAACATCTAATTACTCCCTACGGTTTGGCAGATAATCGTATCAGGCACATTCCAGTTATTGACGACAAGGGAATGCAGGGCATGGTTTCCATAGGAGACGTGGTTCGTGCTGTGGTGAGTGAACACAGAGAAGAGCTCAACCGCTTGAATGCATTCATACAGGGCGGCTACTAAATCCGGTTAATGAACCGCAATCAATGGTTAACCAGAAGTGGTTTGTTTCGACTTCAATAACAAGGTAGTCATTTTAGGCTTGTGTAAATATTTTCCAAACGTTTTTCGTGTTTCTTCTGCTGGTATCGAGGATGTTGTCACCCGAGATACGTGATAATAACAAACTTTTTAGCTGCTTGATGCTTTTTATCATTTGATCTTTCTATATTTCAAGTGGATTGTGTTCTTGATACTTTTATGGTTGTGCTAAATACGTGAGAGTTAAAAATGTTTCGCAATTGAAATACATAAAGTTTACAACTCCGTTAAAGAAAAAAAAAGAAAGAAAATATATGAAGGTTACAAAATCAAACCATCAAACTGTTTATCACCGATGCTGATTTGTATAAACTCTTCGATTATGAAAATCTAAAAGGTGAAACACTGATTATAGGTTCGGTTTTAGCATACAACCGCACTGGACCATCCTCATATCTATTTTTAAACAAGTTTATACGTTACTAATATTCAAATTGACATATAAACCAAAACTTATATAATCGTATTACCGTATAAGTTAGTTATTGATAATTAAAATAATATAGATAGAATCTTGGGATTGAGTTCTGAACATAAAATCAACTTTCAACTATCATGCTTGGATGGAAATAGCATTCAATAATCAATACTATTGAGGTTGGATGGAGGAGTCTCTTCTCGATCCGAAGTGAGTTGTGAATTCTGGTGATAAGGCTCGTAAACAAGTTACTAATATGGGTTTTAACCCAATAAAATAAATTCAGAGTCTACACCCTCCTAGAGAAGAGGTGGAAAAATCTACTTTCTAAACTAAAAACCGGTGGCCCTAATTGAACCGGCCTGGTTAACCACATTTCAATCTGTAGCCTGTAGGATTAAGGTCGGTGCTTAACTATATTTGATGAAACTGGTTTTAACACAGAATGATCTGGTTTTAACGTGATTTGAAACCAGTCATTTCCTACACGCAAACTAGTTTCAACTGAACAGGTTTAGAAACCCGTTTTTGACTTTTGTTGAACCAACCCAAACATATTTCAAAACTAGTTTCAAGCCTGATTTTTACAAATCATATTTGAGAAATCGTGATTATAGATAAACTGTTTTATTTATCTGTTTATAAATACTTTTATAAGTTTGACAGATATTTTGTTATTACAATAAGTTAAATGTTGACATCTAACATAAGAAATATAATTAAAAACGAATTTAAATGAAATTCAATATTAAAATCAACTGAATATAAAAATCTATGATCTAATGGTCTAGTAAAACAGTGTTTGTCCTTTACAAAATTTATAAGGGTTTAAATTCTTACGAATGCAAATTAGATGGTATTTAGATATAAAAAAATTAATGTTCAAAAACACTAAATAGCACCGTAAGCACGGTTCATAACATGCACATGGTTCATAACATGATGATTACTCTCTTTCTCAAGTGAGGATGCACTCTCATTCTCACGTCAATTGACACGAGTGAATGACAGAAAGAAGTGTTGTCGCCTAGATTGTCAGTACCGTTAAAATCCATCTTTTAACATTCAGGTTTAGTCAACATGACACGTCATCTCTTTCACAAACATGTATTTATCTATAACCCTACTATACCGATCCTTCATATATGCAACCTATTTTAAATATAAGAATATGTGATAATAATTTTTTGTGAGACCCGCTTAAATCAAACATGCAACATCCTTAGGTAGGTGTGGAGGCCAACGTACAAACAAGCAACAACGCTTGCATGTGGAAAAAAGCCTCCACGTAGGTTTTTTATATTTATTACGCATGTACCGGAAAGCAACAAAAAATATAAAGACAAAGAAAGAGAAGATGCCCGCAGAATAAAGAGGATGGAACGTTCTTCTGCGCGATTGTTTTTTTTATTTTAAATAATCATAGTCACCACAATATAATATGTTTATTATCAAAAGTAAAGTTGTAACCTAATCTCACATTTTAACTTTGTAGACTGCACCACCGTAGCGTTGCATTTAGGTATTGATCACATCCATCACCCTAAACTCAAAACCTAAGGGCACCTATGGTTTCATACAACAGTTTAAAAATAAAATACTCTTAATGTTTAGAAGTCAGTCTTGTTCGTTAATCAAGCTATGCCAACCTGACAAACACGGACCACAAACAACTTAATCAAAGTTTGGCAGACTTGACAGGTTGGACGGTTTAGTTTGATTATCAACCCAACCAAACCAAGCCATTTGGTTAGACTTATTTGACATGCATTTAGGTTTTGACAGCCACCCTAAACCCCCCCCCCCCCCCCACACACAAGGGCTCCTACGGTTGGTATTATAAACCAAACGGAAGAACTCAACTCAAAATACTAGTCTAATGGGTGAGGGAACCCATTTGGTTTATAAATCCCACATCAATTGCCCATACAATTTGTGTGGGACAAGTCTCATACCTTACAATGGTTTCGGTACATAACATTCACCCCTCCTTAAGGACCAACGTCCTCGTTGGTCACGGTTGGCTCTCTCCAGGCCACCACTCCGAGGTTGGGTCTGATACCAGAGTTATAAACCAAACGGAAGAACTCAACTCAAAATACTAGTCTGATGGGTGAGAGAACTCATTTGGTTTATAAATCCCACATCAATTGCCCATACAATTTGTGTGGGACAAGTCTCATACCTTACAATGGTTTCGGTACATAACATTCACCCCTCCTTAAGGACCAACGTCCTCGTTGGTCACGGTTGGCTCTCTCCAGGCCACCACTCCGAGGTTGGGTCTGATACCAGAGTTATAAACCAAACGGAAGAACTCAACTCAAAATACTAGTCT
>BJCM01084260.1:0-18938 GCA_018326385.1 Flaveria bidentis
TACCTCAATTGTCGCTTTTATTTACGGCTTCACATATTTGAGTTGTGGATTTTTGCCTTATATTATATTTATAAAGTCATGGAATTGCTCACCAACATACATGTTGACAAAACATATTTTATGCAATGCTACAGGTTTGATTGTCGGTTGATTGAAGATTTAAAGACGTTACTTTTTTTTGGACCGTTAGGTTATTAGTTAAGAACTATTTATTTTCTTGTATTTGTAAGAACATGTTATGAAATGAATGAGTTGATTAAATATTGTCACTTTAATAATGTCGTGTGCATTTGAACAATCTTAGTTGTGCCCCGACATGTTCCGCCACTTTGGTCGAGGTGTGATAAAAAAATTTACAGGCCAGTTAATAAGTAGTCCAAAAATGCTCATTTTTGGATAGCAAATGCATATTTGATAAAAAGAAAAAAACCAAGACGCAAAATAAATTTTGAGTTTTTATTAGACCTGTCTTGATGCTTCAAAAAAAGTTGTAATGTTTTACCACTTCAAATAAAACAAAGGATACATAGACATAATTTCACATATAACCTGATTTTGTGTCAAATTACCACAACTGAAAAGAAATTCGACTGAATACAACCCAAAAAAAGCTTTCGTACTCAAAAGATATCATGGTCACATATTTTTCAGTCAGTATCAATAATAGTTAGGTTTATACGATAATATAAATGGATAAGCGAGTCAAGGATATATATTTCATTACTATAATCATAAATTTTATACATGAGCTCACGAAGCACAATTCAGCTCCTCCCCAGCCCCAAAAATAAATTGAAGCTAATACATCGAGTATATCTTTTGAAAGTAAAATAGATATTTTTGAAGGAATATATTGTACAAGTTTGTCGCTATATATACGTACCTTAAAAGTTGAACCAGCTGATATTATTTTATAGAGGATAGCAGTGTTAGCCATGACAAAGATGATAGCATGATTTTATCAGAATGCATGAACCTATAAAGTGAAGTATGCAAGTTGGTGATCCATTTGGGGTTTTGTTAATCTTATAATTAAGTTGATTAATTAAGCAAGTGTTTATTAATTTTATTATGTAGCTGATTTGTTAGTTAAACAAATCAATATATGTTAAGCAAGTTGGTCATCTTTCTATTAATCAAGGCTGGAATATAATTAACAATCATCAGTGTTGGAATATGTTATTAGTATTATGGTTTATTAGTATATTGTTTATTGTGCGAGCCTATAAATCCAATTAAGGTTCTAAGGTTACTTGTAATCTCTAAATATTGTAACTAGGGCTACAAACGAACTGAAGGTTCAGCGAACATTTCGTGAACCGTTCGGCGGGAAGTTCGTTTATGTTCATTCGTTTAGTAAATGAACGAACATGAACAAGAAAATTCCGTTCGTTTAGTTAAACGAATGAACATGAAAACAAGTCGCGTCTGTTCATTTATGTTCGTGAATGTTCGATAATGTGTTCGTTTATGTTCGTTAATGTTCGTTCATGAACGTTCGATAATGTGTTCGTTTATGTTCGTTAAGGTGTTCGTTTATATTCTTATTTAATGTGTCAGTTATTTTTATGACTATTATATCAAGTATTTTTTGGTATTTATATTAACTACTTATCTATTTTTATTGATTTTGTGTAATATTTATAATAAAAAATATAAATTTTATTCTAAAATAAATCTATAATAATTAATATTCGTTTGTGTTTATGAGTTTTTTTTTTGTGTTCGTCATGTTCATGAACAATTGTTTGTGTTCGTTTGCTTTTGTTTGTGTTCATTTGTGTTCGGTAAGTGTTCGTGAACAGTTCATGAACATATTCATTTTCTTAATGAACGAACACGAACAAGAAATCTCGTTCGGTAAGTGTTCCTGAACAGTTCATGAACAAGTTTATTTCTTAACGAACAAATATGAACAAGGCCTTGTTCGTGTTCGTTCGGTTCGTTTGCAGCCCTAATTGTAACATAACTATATTATAATAGTCATTTCAATTTTTTACAATCTTACATGGTATTAGAGTTTTAAAGTTTTGTTTTCTGTCTTCCTCACACAACACATAGATATGAAAACCCTATCCGGTGCACCAAGTTGAAACTCTAGACTCAAACATAATATCCATTCTCTTGGCTCGCTCATTATCATTTTCTTGGTTTCGTTCTTGAATTAGAACTCTAAATTACAAAGTCACTTTTTTCCTTTCTCTTATTTATTGGTGTTTAGTCACATCAAGTATCACGGTCCATGACCATTAGTCTCAAACTACAGTTTAATTATACTTTTTTTTATCTTTTTAGATATATTGACCCAAGAGAGTGTTATCTGACCACGTCCACTAGTCTTGCTTTCTTTTTTTAATTCTACAGTCTCTCGGTTCCAATCACTGGCCTTGTTTTTCGATCAAGGATGTAAGGTTTTATGTAATCCTGATGAACCTAATTCATTCAAAGTCTTTTCTGCATGCATGCACAAAAGTAAAGAAGTAGAGATACTTCAGAAGTTTTACACCATGCACTAGAAATATTCTACGTGTAAAATCTTCCGAAGCTAAGACCAACATTTTCCGAAGCCAAAGTGAAGTCTTCCTAAGCTTCAAAGACAAAGTCTTCCGAAGCCAAGAAGTGAAGACAAATTATCTTCCGAAGACTTTTGAATACATGCTTTATATAATGTACTTTACCATAAAGCTAAACCATTTTCCGCTGCAACTCTGTTAAGTCGCCAACTTACATGAGTTGGTGAAAAGGTCCATGTTTTTGGTAAACTGTACATTGAGGTTTTGAGTCTGTGCTTTCAACTTTATGTACTTTTATCATTTGTGTAATATATTATAATGTGAGCTATGGCATGTCATAGTCATTAGTCAAAAGACAATCAACCTTTTGACTCTACATTTGATTTTATTGTCTAGTTCAAATGTATCTAGCTAATCTTCTAAGTATGGCTGGTTGTAGGATGTAGTATAGAGTATTCTAGGTCCTTATAACTTTTCTTAATGTTTTTTACACTTGTAAAAGAACTCGAGAGCAATATACAACATTCTTGAAAACCATATACTTGTGTTGTGTTGTTCTTAGTTCTGTCTCATATTTTGCTGTTCTAAGTATCTTTCTAGTGTGTTACCAGTTCCTTATTTGATCTGTTAAGTGTTCTCAAACTACTCTCCTTATTGTATGTTTGTATTGTAAGTGACCAACCTCTCTAAACATTTTAGCATAGGACAACTGATCTCAAACTGGCTTTCTATATCTCTTAATCTACATATTCAAGGCACCACCGCCTTACTACGATCAACAAGCTTACATTTTTCTTGTTTTTTTACATCTACAGCTCTCATGTTTTAATCTACGTATGGATCCAAGAGAATGACGTCTGCTAGCCTTAACACATTGCGACATGACTATGGTCTCCGGTTATCGACTAATCATTTTGATAAACCATGTGCAAATGAGGTACAACCGAGTAACCAGGGCATGCCAACTTTATCGCCACAACCATCTGTTTTTTACGACTAGGACTACATTAATTGGTATGCAACTTTCTGAAGACTCTAGATAGCACAATCAAGCAAAATGTGAATAACACAATCAACCAAATACAAAATAGCAATCTCAAGCACAATATGGATTTGTTGGCAAAAGTTTGAATTTACAAGTCGATCAAAGTATGTTTATCTTATTATTTGTAGCATTTTTATTTTCTTTTTGTTTTCCAGTCTTAGTGATCAGTTTACTTCCGCTACGAATGCGATAGAATATTATGATTCCATATATTCTCAAGATTATTGGTTTTTAACGTTCCAGTCTTAGCTTCATGTGTTTCTGTCCGCTCCAACTATTGGGAGGTCTTGAGATATGTGTTATCAACATTACATTTTTTAGTATGGGGCTTATTGTGTGAGCCCATAAGTTTAGTTAAGTTTATAGGATTTCTTGTGATCTTTATATATTGTAACCTAACTATTTAATAAATTTATTTTAATCTTTTACCATTTTACAATCAACATGATTAAGACTATCAAATAATCCACTAGGGCTTTTCTTGAACTAAAAAAACCAATCCATTTGATATAACATAATTATATAACTAAGGGTTGTTTTTAATACTCTGTTTGTTTTCTTTTTTTTAATGCTCATTTTTTTTGTAATACACAAGAATTTGAGCAACATCAATAAAATACTTATGAATAAAGTCTTTGTGAAGTCTTTGAATCTAATCTGTAAAGTTATAAGGGGGTATTATTTAATCAATCCATTTGAAGTAATAATATTCGTGGTACACCGTCATGGTTTTCTTTTAAATATCATAATTACAATTTGTTAATGTATATTCATGCAACTTGGATTCTCACGTGAAAGCTCATTTAAATTATCATATAATAATGTAAAAGAAAATAATCATACTTATTATTTGTTGGAACATAAAAGGGTAATACAACTGTGTAATATTACTATATAGTATTAGGTTACAATCCCGTGTAATACACGGTTAAATAAATTCATTCCTACATGGTTAATAATATAAAAATATATGTTTTAAATATTATGTATTATACTATTATATGGATTGAATAAAATCATGTATTACATATTGTTTAAAATTTTGAAATTAACATATTTGAAATTGTAATTATGGATATTAAGAAGAGAGTGAAGCAGGAAAACAAATTATTAGATGTCTTATAATGGTGACAAGTGTCCGGATTTATTTTTATTTATTAGTATAAAGATTTGCGACCGACCTCTTGACTAATAAGAATAACGGTCGTAAATTGCGACAACCAAAATTTCTGTGTAATATTAATACATATATTGAGCATTTGCGACCGAACTCTTGACTAATAAGAATAATGGTCGTAAAACAGCAATGGATTTACGACCGAAATCACTGTTCGCAAAATTAGTGAGCGTCACTAATCTGGTTGCAAATTTTGGTCATAAATTAAGCTCCAGGATGGCCAGTGTGATGGCCAGTGTGATGTTCTCTTCTTTATATATTCTAACAGTCTTTGAATTCTTACTTTTTTAACAAACTAAATTTTATTTTATATATGAAAAAATGATTCTTGTTTCATAAAATTGTGATGGTTGAGAAGAAAATTTCTTGTAACTTCGAAGTTGGAACCTACCCTAATAAAGTACACATAATATTCACTTGATAATAATACTGTTGTAGTTTGATTTCTTCTAATCTAATAGTAGACTAAAGGTTAAAGTTTAGTAAAATAAACTCTCAGGATTTTGTAGTATTAATATTGTCACGCTATGAAATTTTTATGCATCTTTAGTACCCTAACAAATTACACATGATATGTCACTCAATTATAATGTTGTAATCATTTGACCTTTCTTAAGTGTATCACCGTTCTGCATGCTCTAATTAATTGAAACTGGATTTCTCCTGATGAGTTGAGACAAGAATTCGCCACGATTTCATATATCAAAACACGTAGCGACAACGGTCATTCTGACATAAACCATAATTAAGACATCAAGAAAGTCGATTACAAACCAACGTCACCGTAATGCATACACTCTTAAAAACCCAAAACAACACAAAAAACTCAAAACAAGAAAAACACAAAAATCTGGGTTGAGTAAAGCCTTGAACCTGAGCCATCAATGGCAACACAATCCCGAGTATCAAAACACACATAAAAAACACATCGCAAAAACCCTCACAAAATCCCATAAAACCCTAAAGCGTGCCCAGTCATAAAGTGAAGGTCACTCGATCGTAAAACCCGAAAGTGTATCATGTCATAAAAACCACACTTCTTTGTAAAAGAGACTGTCAATCCGCTCTAAAACACGAAAGCTTACTCAGTTGTAAATGTGAGTGTTGAAGAACCCAAATACAAACATTGATGTAACGATGGAATTTATTAAAACATTAAAACAGAAGTTGAAAACAACAAAAACAAAGATTAGAAAAAAAGTTTTCTAACCAAAATAAAAATAGTTAAAGTTGTGGGGTTAGAATGGAAGAAAACAAAATCTTGACCATTCATGAAAACTTTCTATTCATATATATGGATTTTGTCACCGTGTAAAATATTTTATATGTTCAGTACCCTAATAGATCACACATGATATTCCACCTAATTATAATATTGCAATCGTTTGAACTTTTTTTAATCTAGCAGGTCTAAGGGTAAAAAAATAGCTCTTCTTTAAATTCTTTTAAAGCTTTTAGTAGTTTTTATTTAAATTTAACTGATATCATTGTATGTATATGTTTTGTAGTGATACTTCAATTTTATAAATCATCATACTTGTAAGTATATATCCAACACATTAGTGATGTTTATTTATTTATTTATTTTTATTTTTAATTTGGAACATGCCCTCATGGTTTATCTGAGGATCCAACACATTCCAACTCATCGAGGATCTAACACATTCCAAGTTCCAACTCATGCTCATCGCAACTTGCAACTATTTTTAATTAATTTCTTGATTGTGTGAATTGTATTTGATTCTTATAAATCTATCAGGTGCTGCATAAATTTCCATTATTACAAATGAGTTGTATGTTTGCAATTTGCGAATTTAAAAATAGTGAAGCTATATCCACGCATATGCCTTCACATCTAAGATTATTTTGTGTTTTCGTAACACATTAATTTCTTGTTGTATATTCATATCAGTCAACAAACAGTGGAAGCTAGGTAAAAACTAATTTTTGTCAAATAACTGAATAAGGTTAAGAACTTGTTGCTTTTTAACATAGTCACCAGATTTTTTTTATTTTTCTTTAATAACTTTTACAATTTAATGTTTTAATAAAGTTTCAACTATACTATTATAGTGTGTTTATTTTTATTTATGTTTTAATATAAATTTCATTCAGAACAACTAAACAAAGTTATGCGTTATAATGTATAAGTTATCGGAACACAAACGGACAAGTCGTAAAACCTGATTTAATATTTTTAATATTTTATAGTACTTTTTTTTTCTTCTTACAACTTTAAAAATATGATTTTTATATATGTTCGTATTTATTATTAGAATTAAAGCTTTTTTTTTTGTTGTGATATGCTTATGTTTATTAATGTTCGTACATGAATTTTTTAACGGTTTCTTTATACATAAAAGTTCCAAATATTATCACGGACCTCTCCGTAATGCACATGTTTACAACACTTGAAATATTTTTATATAAAATTTTGAATGTCATCAACGACGTCCAAGTTTCAATTTCATAATATATATTTACATATGTTATCAACAGCCCCTTAATGTGTGGGTTCACGACAACATCCTGATGATATTTTCTTTCTCGATTTTACATACCCGCGGCAACACGATGTCCATCTTTTTAATGTAGCGCGGGTTCAAGTATTATCAACGTCATCCAGAATAAATTTTCTTACATAAAGCTACGTTTGCAATCAATGTCTTGAAGATTATGAGATCGAAGCAAATTCATAGCGAATGGTGGGAAGAGTCAACGTAGTCTTCATCAGCATACAGAAATCCTTCATTCTTGCTGTAATCTCTCTTCAGGACTTTGTACTATAATCTCAACATTGAACATTCTCATCAACAATGATTCTTTTCATTGCATCAGGAATAATACAAAAGACACCGAATAACCATTATACCAAAAGTTTTGATGGTAACAAGAACAACAAACATATACACTAAAATCTCACTCATAGCAAAGCTATTTGTATGGTCTGAGAATGACGGGATGAGGACGAATGTCTCTTATCTCAGAGGACATAAAGGCTCCTCCAGCTAAGACTCTAGGCTAAAAAACTGTTTTTTAACGCGTGCGATCAAGATTAAGAAATCTCCAAAGTGATTTTCCAGGTAATGTTATACACAAAATCTTCAGTTTTTCAATACAGTCATGTACCTTTATACACACCAGAAGTTGACTCCCTCCCAAACCAAAAATAATAATAATAACAATAAAATTGAAACAAAATCCCAACAACATACATGATACAACATTTCAAAAATCATATGATATGAACATAAAAATAGAAAGATGTCGTGTTCGGCAGCAACTCAGTCATACAATCCCTCTTGTTCCCAGATATCCACAAGAAAATTGATCATTTCCTGATTGGAGAATAATGTCATTTTTTATTCTAACAAATTGGTGGAATGCTTCTAGTTCATATTTTCAAATTTAGTAAGTAACAAAGGATACTTACAGGTAGAGGGATGGGCCTTGAAAAAGGCTTGTTTGTCCCAAGCAAATTATTATAAGTTGCATTCCAACTAAAACAAATACAGTCAGACAAAAGTACGATTTATTACTTGATTTGTTTTAGCTAAGATAATTCGAAAGTAATTCGAGTTTTGGATTCAGATTCAGATTCAAACTCAAACTCGAATCTGGTGTCTCTCAAGTATACTAGACTAATTGCTTTCCTAATGATGCCATGATCAAGAAATTGGTTTTAGAATCAGTTTATCTGTATTTAACCAACCAACTTTCCTCAATATACTGATTAAGCCCCCAAAGTATTATTTTTAGTGGTTTAGTCGCTAAATACCTTTGTCTCATAGATGAAACTAAGTGGACTTCTTTCTTATTAATTGATTAGGTTGTAAAAGTTTATTTGTGGTAAATCCATCCATTTTATCTATGTTGGAAAACACAGATAGGATTCACTTCAGGAACTAAATCACTAAAAGAAAAATGAGGGACCTAAGAATTTAACCAATAAATTGGGGAAAGTTGATTGGTTAAATTTAACAAAAACCCTTATAGAAGTAGATATGTTTCTTACTGTGTGCTATATGAACCGACTTAAAACATGCACAATATCAAGAATAGAACAAGTAATAATTTTATAACTTTTATATCTATGACTGAATGAAAGTTGAAGTCTAAAAGACTACATAGTTATCCACCTTATAACAGGCGGCTGGGCTTTTTTACTGTGATCAAGTTCCTTATCTTCAATCCATTGTTGCCTTGTTTGGTTCCAAAGAAGAAGACCTAAAAGCAAACAAAAGTTGCTATTTATTTTACGATTTACAATGATGATTGATGAATAACTGAAATACAGACCACGGTTTACAAATTCTGACGGATTGTTGCCAGAACTACATTGGCCATCCACAGGTGCATTGCTAGTGGATGAAGCACTAATCTGAGACTGAGGTATACTATTATCAATCTCATACGCGCTGCTGCTCCAAAAATCTTCTAAAATGCTATGTTTTTTAGTGGTGTGGCCTTTCCCTAAGCTTCCTGTTGGCTTATTATCCGTAGTCACCAATGGAGGCTTGCTGCAGCATCCAATACACCCTCTGCTCTGTTGCAAATAAGGTTTACAACCATTAAAATGATTAGGATAAATGTCACATATCAAATTGCATAGTTAAAAAAACTAAGTGATCATGGTGCCCGATGTAACAGATTTGAAGATAGTGAGGTTTAAGAATATGATTAGACAAGCAATGAATAAGCAACAACATATCAAATCTGGTCTATGTTATCATTAATTTTTATGTTCTAAAATGTTTGGTGCTATGGGAAGTAGAAATTTACAAATTTATGGAAAGAGAAACTCTATATGCATTCCTTCTTTCTCTAATACTGGGATTCTAACAAAACAAAAGAAGTGAGATCGAATCCTCACACATGTACTGCGTAAAAAACTTAAGGCACCCCCGGGATCACAATATGATTGTTATGTTTGCTTAATTGAGAATAACCTACTCTTATCCACTAGCTTCAAAAGTTATGATAAACCACCTTGATTACCCAAAAGAATTTCAACACCTACTGTTTACACAATTTGTTCCTTCATCCAATCTATTTATGTTCACAAACATTATACTATGAAGTCATAGTACACAGTCACACACACCACCAACACTCCGAAAACAAAACTAATAGCAACAACACCTATTAGCTAACAACACATGGATCATCTTTTCATGTCATATTCTTCAACATTCATAGAAACTATAAACAGAATTCATACATGTATATCTATATATGCAACGTTATGTCATATATGATACTCTAACACTACAAATTTGCAAACAACTCGTTGAAATCACAAACACGAAACAGATGAACACTGACCCCATGAATTCGATAATTCTCCGGAGGCAACTCGAAACTGATCCGAAAATTGGCATCTAAAAAACCAAAAACGATCGTCAAAGAACCAAAATCAACCGCCTGTAGATCAAATCAAAGAACACTTGAGCACAGTGACCTGCAAAATCCCCACAAGTGATAGTAATCAAGATTGAAACTTTATTTGTATAATTAGATGCAAATCTTGAAACTTTGATGCTTCAATTCGAAAAGTAAAGTGGAATAGAAGATAAAAAGATCTGAAATTTACCCAAGAACATGATAATTATTGGTTGATTTGATCAAAGTGGGAGCTTGTGTGTGGAGTATTATTCTCTTAATCTCTTTGATTGCCAACACCCACTGAGAATCGGACCCTAATATGGGTTGTTTCGGGTTGCTTTACAAGCTATTCGGGTTTCCTTAACGTCAAAGTTATTGATATGACACTTTTACTCCCTCAACTACGTAAAATGTTTCATGCTCACCCATAACAATATTTATGATATTACATTTTTCTTTCTTTTTAAGATAATTTCCTCTTTAGATATTAAAATTTAATGCAACAGTTATATGATATGATTTTGATTTGTATTTTAATATTTTTAATTAGTATGAGAATTTGAGTATAACATACTTGTGGTTAGGGTTTCACTAAAACCACAGAATTTTATAATCTAGAAGGTTTGGGGACATGGAGTGGTTTTTAATTGCGAATCACTGATCAGGAAGATAATGATGAGTTGTAAGGTGGAAGGTGATGGTGTGGCTGTCAAATCGGAGAAATTAGGGGTTGAAGTTGGTCATCGACTAGCCGGGCAAAGCAAATTAACAAAATATTGCATAACTTAATTTGTTATACCTTGTTAAGTCATTAACTAAATAGAATTAAGAAAAAAAATATATATTAACCAGAATGTGACATCTTTTAAGGCAAGACAATTACTTGGAACCCAAGTTATTGGAAGGGCATAATTTGAGGCTTTTGATATAGAAAGAACCAAGTTTCCTGTATACAAAGTTAAAGCATATAAAAAAGTAAAAATACAATTTTAAAATAGAATATGTTATATAATCATTTTTCAAAAGAATACAACTCATTAATTGAGAAAAAAATCATATATTATCATATCTCTAAACTAATAAATAAAAATAAATCAAAACACTTGTCATTAATTAAACTAATAAATAAAAATCAATCAAAACAAAAAAAATATTAACCAGAATGTAACATCTTTTAAGCCAATACAGTTACTTGGAACCCAAGTTATATGAAGGGCATAATTTAAGGCTTTTGACATAGAAAGAACCGAGTTTCCTGTATACAAAGTTAAAAGCATATAAAAGAGTAAAATACAATTTTAAAATAGGATATGTTATATAATCATTTTTTAAAAGAATACAACTCATTAATTGAGAAAAAAATAATATATTATCATATCTCTAAACTAATAAATAAAAATAAATCAAAACACTTTACATAAGTTTATTCAATCCTTATAATACACAATAATTTAAAACACAACTTTTTATATTATAAACGATGTAACAGTAAATTAATATAGCTCGTGTATCATACGGGATTGTAATCTAGTTATGAAAATATATGAAAATACCATGGAAATCTAGATGACGAACTGGTGTAATGGTTTTGATAATAAGTCAGTCAAATATTAACAATTTATTTATTACTTTTTTTAAATGTGATATAACACATAGATCTTGTAGATTGCAACTCTAGGTTAACAATTGGTTTTGCTGGGAGGATTTTGCGAATTTGGTCATGTTTTCTGGCATGTGGTAATGATCGATTTATGCGTTTGTTAATATGCGTTATTATTATTTTTTCACAAAATAGTATTTAACTAAAACTTGAGAAGCTACTATTTTATTACATTTTTTCTTTATAATTAATTCTTAACATCATTTGTTTCTATAACTTTTAAAATTAATGTCTTAAAATATACTGTTATAACATGCATATCGTTGTCTACGTTTCAGAATAAGGGGTTGTTTAGTAATTTTTAAATGATTAATTGGTGAACCAACAAAAGGTCTGAACCATTAAAAGGTCTGAACCTCGTTTAACTTTTCAAAAGCAAATATCTGACCAATTCAGATAAGAAATCTTAATCATTCAACATTAGTATAATGCTTAACCATTCAGAGGCAAATGACTAAACCATTCAGACATTTGCTCGCGAAACAAACAGTAAAAACATTAAGCATTGAACCATTCAAACATCTGAACCATTAAGAGTCAATTTAAATGTTATCAACCAGCTCTTAAGTTTCATTTGAAATTGACTCAGGTCAAATATAAAGTATTACTTTTCTTTTCTAAAATTAAGCCCCGCAACGTGTGTACGAAACTCATGGGTCAAATACATATTCAATTGTCTTCACAACAATTATTTATTTAAAATGATCTGGTTCAACATGTGGGCAAAACCTATAAAAGTATCTATAAAAGTATGAAGTCTTAAATAATAAAAGTATGGGGTTTTATCGTTAAGTGTTATCTTAAACGGAAGAAACAAAAAAGTTGAAATCACTCGTTCCTGTTGGTCTAACTCTCCGGTTCAAACGAAAGTGATTCAACTAACTTAACTGGACCAGTTATGTGTTTAGTATCCCATATGACTGACCGATCTAGTGCGGTTCCGAAAACATAATAACACTAAATAAGCTGAAATAATGTGAGGTAATTAAAGAAGTTCGCTTTATTTTCTGTAAAAGTTGTTACAATTAATGTATATTTCCCCCAAATATGAGGTATTACATAAATCTAGCTACATGTAACAACTGGGTTTGTATCAATAAAGTTCCCTTGAGCATTTTCACAGTAAGCAACAACCTCGTCACCGGTGATTTCAACTTGGTTCGTTTGGATTCCGCTACATTTAAATGTCCCGCTGCAATTGAAAGTTATCGCTTGCTTTGACGCCGAAGACCCATGTATATTCATATACGTCACATCGCTCACTCGTACCACAGGGATGTTGGGCTATAAAGAAAAGTTGATGAATACATAAAGGTTGTAGGATCTACACGTTAAAATACGATAAAATGATAGAAATATGACACTTACAGGTGATGGACAAAAAGAATCTTCGAATTTACTGCAGTAATGTTGATCAATTATGATCGGATTTTTCACGTTTACAAGCTGAATGTCTTGAAATACGATCCCTCTAGCATACCCCGTTCCACCCTATCGTGTGACAAAAGCACAATTAAATATTTAAATAACTCTAGTGGTATTTGAAAACATAAAAAAAATTAAAGAATGATAAGTTTTATTTAGTTTTACCGGTACTGTCTTGATTCGTAGTCCATTTGTGGTTCCTGTGATCTTACAGTCTTGTACTCGTACATTTTTTACTGTGTCTTGACAACCCTTTTCCCCGAGGCTTCCGATACTGCACCGATGCATCAACATCTAGTTAAGTGACGGGAAATTCGTGTATATCAAGGGTGTCGAAAAACATTGATCATACGGTACCTTATGCCATGACCAGGTCCACAAAGCACCCTTGTTACATTGATATCGTATATGCCACCGTTGATAGCCACACAGTCATCACCTATATTATTGTGGATTAAGCATATAAAATGTGTGACCATTTTTCAATCGAAAAATTTACGATTGTTATTTTTTCATACCAGTTTGAATGTTAGATTCGTGGATGTTAATACGTGATGAAGCACTAATGTCGATCCCATCGGTATTGGGGCTGTCTTCTGGTGCTATAATATGAAGATTTTCGATATCTACATCTTTGCAATTGACAATGCTAATATGAAGTTTTGGGCTGTCAATATGAGTCGTGCCACTCAACCGAAGGCCATTGCATTCATTAAAATGTAAAGCCTAAAAGATCGATAACAATTATGTTAATCTTCTCAAACTATATGTCAAATCTAATCTTTAAAGTAAAAGAAAGACATCTTACCTTTGGACGCTCACATTTTTTGTTTGCCTTCTGTAAAATGAATTAAAGAATCGTGTTAATAAGATGTACGTTTATGTTGTTTGATATAAAACTCGAGCAAGATTTAGAAAATTAACCTCGTTTCCCCACCACAAAGAGCCATGACCATTGATTTGGCCGGGGCCGTTAATGGTGAGTCCTCGAACCCGAGCGAAATCTAGCCACTTGTTGGTCCTTTCACAACCTTTCCATCCATCGAGTGTATTTGGTGCAATTATGTTGCCCAAAAGCTACTCATCAAAACAAAAACAAAAATATATATTACTATTTTTATTATTAGCTTTGGTTGGTGGGGTATTTTTTTTCCTTTTCTTTTGTTTGTGTTTTAATTTTTCTTTTGTTTTTTTGTTTGTGTTTTAATTTTTCTTTTTTTTTTCTTTTTTTGTTTGTGTTTTAATATGGTTTGTTTTGGATGTGGGTTCGATTTTTTGTGGGGTTTCGGGGTGAGGTTTTTTTGTTGGTTTTTTGTGTCCGGACACGTCTCTTTGATGTGTGTTTCGATTATGTTCGTTGTCGTTTTCTTTCTCTGGGTTCCTATTTTCTTTTTTTTCGTTATCGATACCCTGACAATACTCGCTATCAAGGTTTGAGTTTTTCTTTTGTTTGCTTTTTTTGGGGCTTTGGTTTTCGTCGGTTTTATATTTTTTACTGTCGCCTTCTTGCAGCTTTGATTTTCGTCTGTTTTGTGTATGGTGTTGTGTTTTGATTTAGTTTTGGGTTCTAAATATTCTTGTGTGTTATAGATTTAGGGTTTTGGTGTGTTTTACTTTATGTGCTTTGCTGGTTTAGGGTTACGTTAAAATTTGCATAGCCGCGACAACCCGCGGCAGAAAAAACTAGTTAGTAATAATTATATAAACAACAATTACTAGTCATAGACACAAAACATAACATTGTATTTTCATTTTGATTTTAACCAAATAATAGAGGTCATGGGTTCAATAAGCTCTCGGTCATCACGTCAATATTACAAATATTTTTTATGTGAATTTTATTTTTGATCTTTCTTTTTATTATTTGTTCAATAAAAACCTCCAAGTACAAAAACATTTAATTTTCAAAAATCTCAGGCAGTCGTAGTAGTTATTACTTTCATCGTTTTGAAGTCACTTTTTAAAAACTTTTATATAAAGTGTCAGTTAACCCTCATAGTCTCTTACTATCTCTATGACTGATAAACATTACTCTAGTAAAATAACAAAATGTAAAATAAGAATAATATATAGATATGTATAATATAATTCATATAATAATGTCTCACTTAAAAGAAATTAATGAGGTTTTTGTAATGATATATTTAATTATGAAATATAATTTTTTTGGCTGGTACTTTTATACAATCACATTTAACAACCTTGTTATGTTTAAAACATCAGCTACACAAAAGAATAATACGAACATCTATGATAAAAAAAATTCGATAATACATAGTGGTCCATTTACAATATAATTGACATTTGATGTTTTTGAAAGAAAAAAAATGCTCTAACATTAAATATTTTAAAAATCTCGGGGAGTCGTAGTAGTTATTATGATCAATGGTTTGAAGTCAATTTTTTTAAAATCTTTTATAGTTAAGTTTGGTTTTGCTACTTGAGATATATTACGAATAACTATTTTTTTCAAAACATTAAAAATATTAATTTACTTTCAAAAGTTTAATAAATTGTTTCAATACTAATTCAAAATTTTAATTAGTTTTTTAATTTTATCTGAAATAATAAAATTTTTGGAGTGAAATTGAAACAACTTGATATTTTTAATATTTTAAAAGAAAATAATTACTTTAGTAAAACCTTAAAAAGTAAAATTGAAATCAACTCAAACTTTTAATAACTTTTATTTTGATAAAAAAAAAGCCTGTAGATTTTTCATAATATCAACAAAAAATTGGGTGATGATTGTTTTTCAAAAAAAAAAAAATAAAATAAAAAACTAGAGGTGTCAATCATAATATAAGATCGGAGTCACTTGAAATTATCATGTTATATATTTCACATAAAGTATTAGTTGAACGTGATAGTCTCTTACTATCTTTGCGACTGATAAACATTACTCTTAAAAAAATAACACAACGTAAAGTAAGAAGAAGATATATAAATATGAGTACTATAATTTATATAATAATGTCGATCTCGCTTAAAAAATTAATGAGGTTTTTGTAATGATATATATTTTATTATGAAATATATTTTTTTTTGGCTGGTACTTTTATATAATCATACTTAACAACCTTGTTATGTTTAAAACATCAGCAAAAAAAAAAAGAAGAATAATACGAACATCTAAGATAAAAAAATTCGAAAATATATAGTGGTCCATTTACAATATAATTGACGTTTGATGTTTTTTAAAAAAATCTCTAACTTAACCCATATGTTAGCGATGTATATATCAGAGAGAATATATTTATATAACATGAAATCTAGATTCATTCTACCTGAATATACACTGCATAGGATTTGCATGGACCTTTGAACGTAATAACTCCTACTAGAAACGACTTCTCTGGGGGTATGACCAACGTTGGGTTCGGCGACCTGTCGCTACACACACTAACCCATGCTCGAACGAAAGCCTGCGAATGAACTTAGCTAATTAGAAAATGGTAATTAACAGGTTCGTGGTTCTTTCACATGGAACCACGTACATTCCCTTATGATCAAACTTATACACGTGGTTTAATTACCTCAGTGTCGTCTGTATACCCATCTCCTATTGCGCCAAAAGATGTGACATCGAAATCGGTTGCACTCACTGTTAGCGCGCTAAATGATATGTAACAAATAGTCAAGAAGACTACCATTGAGAAGCCCTGCAAAGAGGAGAATGCAGAGTTCTGTAAGTGTAGTGAATCTGCCATTGGTAATTCTAGCTGTAGTTTGATGTGCAATGCCCCTTACACTCGACTCCAATTTATATTGTGAGAAATGTAACTAAATTATGTGTATATTTGACATATGAAAAATAAGTTAAATATTATATCACTATACCATTAAGTCTTCTGGTTGAGTAGTTTGCTTTGCATCCCTTGACTATTATTTATGTGTTTATGTAATTAATTAATAAATATTTGAATATTTGTCTTGCTGGCAAACTTTTTCAAAAGTATTTGAAGTACTAGTAAACAAATTTTGTCCGACTGTGATTTATTATGGCGTTAATGATCATCATGCATGAACTGTTGAGTTTTCATTAAATATTAGAATATTTATTATTTATAAACTACCTTTAAAAATTAGCATTTTCAATATTCCTAACCCTGAATTCTGATTTTTATCACCATATTTATTTTCTTTTTCTTATTTAAAAAACTATCATGACACTTGTTTTTCTCACACATTTGAAGTCATACTGACATCATCCTCTTATTATGACAAATAGAGTTAACTACAGATTTTTCTCTTTAAGTTTATAATAAAATAAAACTTTCATCATTAAACTTCAAAAATTAAATATGTCATTCTTTATGTATGGAGTGTATAACAACTCACCTGCTTTAAGCTAACTTGTAAAGGATTCGGGTACACAAACACAATCAAAACTACAAGAGAGAATAAGAACAAAAATGAAAACACAATATTTACGTGGTTCAATCGATGTAACATACATTCATAGGCTGCAACCAAGGTAATACTTTTATTGTTTTCTATCTCACTCGTAAGAAAACATAAGTACAATAGACAATATAAATAGGAAAAAATATTGTTTACGACAAAATCCCCAAGAAAACCAAAATGGCTACAAGTAAATAAAAATAAACCAGGTTTTTAATTTAATTAATTTCTCCCAAATTGTCTTCTAACCCAAACCCAAATCAAGGCTTCACAAAAACCCAACAATCTCTCACTTAGAGACTTGATCATCTTCAAACTATATATTCATGTGAACACTTATACCTTTTGTGATCTTTCTCATCTTCCTGGTTGTAGTGGCATTCTCATCAATTAACCTTTTTGTAGTGGCTTTCAACACGTCACTCACGGACTCACGACTATATTTACCCCTAACCTGTTTGGTGTTCCTACTGACTCCCACTAAAATGAACTACCATCCTGAAATAACCTAATAAAAAAACCTTTCTATATTTAGCAACTAATAATCTGGAGAGATTTTATCAAATGGAATATTAGTTCCTTTAACCATAGTCGTCTAAGAAATGTAACTGAAGCACGAAACATGCTTCGACTGCCACGAAATCCTCTAACCAGTTTGCCTGAACTCTTCCATGCATATTCACTCGGAATCTTTTCTGTGGTTCTAGGTTTCTTACTCGCAAAGAAAACCTTCTTCTGCTCACCAGATTCTGCGAACATAACTTTGGTCTTTCTCTGATCTGGGATGGTCACTCCCTTAGATGGTAAACTGTCACCGTGACATCCGGTAAATTTCCGTTATCCAACTCCGTTAGTTCCGTTAAGTTTTGCATACACGTGTCGTGAGCATACACTAGTTGTCGTTTAACGTTGGTAACCTAATAACAATTAATAATGCTAGATTGATGATAATCTAATTGTCAATATGATTATGGTGTTATGTTTATGTGTTTACATGTTTTAAATGTTAATTAAAAAATTTTATCGTGTAACGTGGAAACGTGTTTATTTATTCGTATGTCTTGTGTTTTTATAGAGATAAAATATATGATGATTATTATTAGTTTATATCTTTATATTTTTAAGTTAAAAACACTTTACAAAGAGTTTAAAGTCTAACTTTTTATAAAATGCAAAACACAAGGGTTTAAATGGTAAATATGTAAAATTAAATAAAACAAACCCAAACCCTAATTTCCCCACCCTCGGCCGCGACATTCCTCTCCTCTCCCTCTTCACTTCGATTTCGAGCAATATCCAGCAAGAACACATCGATTTCGTTCGATTACA
>BJCM01084261.1:0-18679 GCA_018326385.1 Flaveria bidentis
CTTTTATAAAATATAAAATTTTAAAAAACACTAAATATTTTGAAACAAAATATTTTAAAATGGTTATTTTTATAAAAATTATAAAAGGTGATTTTTTTAAAAAACAATCTTATTAAAACAACCATAATAATTACAAACTAAAGTTTTTTAATAAACAAAAAATTTATACATAAGAATACTCATTTCTCTGTATTATTAATAATAATATTAAATACTAATAAGATAACCTATACCATTTTTAAATTAAATAATATATAATTAATAAATAAAAAACTTATTTTTTATGTAAAACACACTTTTTATAATTAAAGTTTTATAAAAACAGAATACAACGAAGTTTTTTATAAAAAAATTATTTTTCTATAAACAAAATATTTAAAAACCATACTTTTTTATAAAACAAAAGTTTAATAAAAGTAAGTTATTATTTATTTATTTAAAAGTTATTTATACGTAATTATAATTATAATTTATCTTAAAGCATGATTTTAAAGATTTTTAAAATAATAGGGTTATGGTCGTGACGATGGGCAAAAATCGATGATTTTTACGACCCCTTACTTTTATTACTAATTATTTAGTATTTTATTTTTTCAACCCGTGTAATATACAGGATACTAACATAGTTTCTAATATATCACATGTTAAGTTATAAACACTAATATTCTTCGAAGAGTTTCCAACAAATGGCTCTAATCACTTGATCGAACCAAACTATAGTTTTACAACAAATATATTTGTAGCTGTTCCGCGTTGGTGGTGGTAGCACTCTAGAATACCTCCCCATGCTCAACATAATTAACCGCAATATCAAACCCAAAAACACATGAGTTGCTGGTGAAAGGGTGTGACGCACATTTGGGTCGACGATGAGGGCATCAGCAATTAAACAACATTTGTTTTTTTGAAAGTGCGAATTGGGTGTTGTCGAGATGTACACTGCCACCATTTTTGGTTGATTAACAACAGATGCATGTTTTGGTAGCATGTTTTACTACAAGTGAGTTTGTGATTTAACATCCATTTTTTGATGTAGCAAAAAACAATTTGAATAATAACACCTGATTAAAAAGTCGTAAGAAACTGTTGAAAGGTCTTACAAAATCCAACATTTGGGCACAACACTAACAAATAACTACCAAAAAATTAATATAGAAGACACAAGACAATCTTTCATTACATGATCCTCAATCAAACAAACTGAATCCCATGTCCTGCAAAACAAATCACAAAAATTCAAAGTAAGCAACATGTAATCAAAAATCACCAATTTACAAACATATACGAATTCAACGAACACGATTGATTCAAAGATTATGTTATAAAAGAGCTTACGTCATCTGATTCTTCTTTCTCCTCAACCTTCTCCTCTTTCTTTGACTCTGCAGCAGCAGCGGCAGGTGCAGCACCGCCACCACCACCAGCCGCAGCAGCAACTGCAACACCGCCGCCACCAGAAGGCACTGAAGCCAACTTCTCCCTTCCTGCTGCAATTAGTTCAGTGATATCTTTACCCTTAACCTCTGACAATAGCAATTCAATTCTATCATCATCAGCTTCAGCTCCAACTGCATTACATAACAATCTCTTGTCATTTTGCAGCATAGTAAGTAGATAAACCAAGTTAAACATGAATGCAACATTACCCTGCTCATAATCTACTTATAACACACAAAGGATCAAAATTTCACAATTCATCTGGTTGTGTTCAGATGTAAATATTATCAAAAAAAGTAGCTTAAATACAAAGTGATTACTTGATTATTGGTTGGTTCATAACTTGTTTGTGAGTTAAAAGTCATCTAATTAACTAATTAATCTAATCAACTAATGCATAATGGCCCTTACACAGAACATACATTTCTTTAGGTTTAAAAAAAGCTACCAAAAGATCAAAAACTGATAACATAATCAGATATACACAAAAACAAATCTACTTTGCAAGATTACACATTCATTTCTTGATTATTTGATAGTTTGTACAAACGTTAGACATTCATAACTCGAATTCATTCAATTAAACCGATTTACCTGATCCGAGGATGTTCTTCAAATCCTCAGCCGAGGGGCAGGTGTTACCTCCCAACAAAGCCAACAAATATGCAGCGACAACTTTCATTTTGCTACATCAAACAACAAAATACGATCAAACAAATTGAATGTTCCTAATAGCATACTTTACATACAACAGTTGCTTTAAGCTCTAACATAAACACATAAGACTGCACAAAATGAACCCTAATTTACTATAGCGGATCAAAAGGAAGAAGATACCAGTGAAATGTGTTGCAGCCGCTGTGTGTTTTGCTTGATTTGTGCGATCGGTTTTATGATCGTGAAACCCTAACCCTAGTTATAACAATGATCTTTGCTCCATCGTTTGTGGGCTTGGGTTGGTTTTAATAGCTGGGCTGGCCCGTAGTTTTTGCTCATTCAAAAATCTATGGCCCAATGTGTCATAGTTATATGTGTCGAAACCGGTTCGGATTGGGAATCGGTTTTCGAGAACGAAGTGTCGAAACTGGTTGTATTCCTAGTTTTTTCGGGTTAACTGGTTTCAAATCAGTTTGAGCATGATAGTTTACAAACTGACGGTTTGAGTGTATTCCTAATCGATTCCTTCAAAACTTGTTTTAATACATGTTTTCACATGCAGCCCTGAAGAGAATGGGGTGGTAACCGTCCAACGCCAAACCTCTTTAAGGCCTTGGAATTTTAAATTTTTTTTATATGTTATATATTAGTATGTCCTTTTTAATTATATATATTACTAATTTTCAACTATATTATGCATTAAAGTTAGTACTTTATGCTTTATGAGTTGTATTTCAGTTTGTTTTTTTTTATCCTTTTTATTTTTTACCCTAATAATTTTCAATCGTTTACATTCAATCCTGAACCCAATAACACTTAGTTAGTTTAGCTTATTAAACCTTACTTAGAGCACATTAACATTATAAATAAGAATATCCCAATATCATTTACTCAATCTAAACCGAATTTAATATAATAATACAAATTTAAACCCAATTCGCTTAACTAATTAAATAATTGTCGTACAATACTTTCCTTTTGTTTATTGTTAAAACAATTATCGTCGTATTATAAATATTTTATATACAAGTTATTCAGTTTAACCATTTTTATATGATTATTGGGGCTATTTTTTGTTCTTGCCCCGTTCCAAGGATCTTTTGAGAATTCTCGGGGGCTGGTATGCATTTTTTCATTCGTAACGTTAAATTTTAGCCCGATGGTGTAAATTTTTTGCCTGAGTGTAAATTTTTAAATAAATATCGAGTTCAACCCCTCTAAAAAAATTAATTTCGCCCCCGCCCATTACAAAATAGTTTAAGCTCCGCCACTGATTGGTTTTTCATTGAAGTTTATGAAGTGGTTACACTATTTTCGATATGAGCATAGGAGCTGTGGATTCTTGACATTAGCTAAACATATCATGTCGTCAACCTGATCTATTTACAGATTGATTGTTTTATTTATATATTATTTTAGAGTGTGTTTTAGGGTGTGTACAGTCCAATTCGGTTCGGTTTTTTGCTTCTACCGAACCAATAACCGACTGTCGGTTATTGAAAAAACCCTAACCGAACTGTAACTGAGATTCAGTTTCGGTTAATTATCTAACATATATTTTTTTATTTTTTTGCTTCGGCAATTTCATTTTGTTATTTTATCAGGCTACCATAAGTTTTGAAGTTACAATTTATTATGTTTCTAGATTTCTACATCAATAAATCTTAAAAAACAATAAATATATAAGTTCAGACTTCAAAACAATATCAACTAGGCTTATTCTCCCGGGCGTTGCCCCGGATCAACCGACATAAATGTTCTTCAAACTATAAACATTAGTTTGAACATTTACGCTATTTTTAGTGCATTGGCAGCAGTTATATATCAAGTTAACAACAATGCAGAAGCAATTTTTTCACTGGTGGTTATATATGAACGAAAAACGAATTACTATTACGCAAATTGACCAATAAGAATTAAATTATAGTTCTTGGGTCATCTATTTAATAGTCATAAATCATGTTAAAGAGGCGGGCACATAAAGGGACGTGTGGCCCGTATGGCCGCCACCAAACGAAATTACCTAAATAGCCTTGCTACTATTCATTTGCTATCTTCTTTAATTTTAGAGTAATAATTGTCATATTACATTTTTATTATTTTTTTAAATGATTAAAAATGCTAGATTTAATCTCGGTTTTTGTCTTTGGGTTTTGTAAATTGTCTTTATTTAAGTATCAATGGGGCCTGAGTTTTGCAAATCGTTTCTATTTTCGTCTTTCTAACTAACGGTATTAAAATTTTCTATTAAGTAATTGTTAAAAAGATCAAAATACCCCTAAAGGCTATAAAATAATATCACCATCTTACTTTTCATTTTCTCTCACACACTCCCTCTTTCTTGTTTCTCCACAGCACCACACACCACCGCCACTACACACAAATTACAAAACCTCATTCTCCCCTCTGCTTCAATCGCCATTCACCCCATCCACCATCGTCGTCAGAGCCTTTCACCACCATCGTCTCCGGCGTCACCCATTCACTCGCAACCTCTGATCTATCTCACCCCCACTCAACCCCACAACAGTCACACCATCACCACCCTCACGTCATTGAAACCCTCGAAGAAAGAGGCTTACTGGACTCCCTCACCGGCGAAAACCACCGAAAAATCTGCTTAGATTCATTTGTTCGAGTGTACTGCGGTTTCGACCCCACCGCTGAGAGCCTCCACCTCGGCAACCTTATCGGCATCATCGTCCTTTCGAGGTTCCTCCGTTGCGCCCACTTCGTCGTCACCCTCTTCGGCGACGCCACCGGTCGCGTCAGCGCCCCCTCCGGTAAGTCCCTCGAACACCCTGAACTCGACCCCAAAACCCTTTAACAAATACAATTGTCAAGATTCTTCTCAATCATAGTGATGATTTTAACAATTCGGTTGTTGTGTTGAACAATTATGAGTGGTGGTAGGATGTCAAATTGATTGACTTCGAGAGGGATGTTGGGAGATTCGCTAGGGTTAACACGATGATGGTGAAAGAAAATGTTAAAAGAAGGATAGAGTCGTCTGATCAGGGGTTAAGCTATACTAAATTCAGTTATCAGCTGCTATAAGGGTATGATTACGTTCACTTGCATAAAACTAGAAATGTTACGGTTTAGATTGGCGGGTCGGATCAATGGAGAAACATTACAACATGAACCAAATTGATTCAAAAGCTTCATCAGTCTGATAACATGTATAGTCTCACATTCCCATTGTTACTGAAATCAAATGGTACTAAATTTTAGAAATCAGTGGTTTATGGTGGCGGTAGTGTGTGGTGCGGTGGTGTGAGGTGCGATGGAGTATGCCAGGGGTGGTGTGTGGTGGCGGTGGTATGTGGTATGTGGTGGCGATGGTGTGTGGTGTTGTGAAGAAGAAATTGAAAAGTGAGATGGTGATATTTTTATAGCCCTTAGTGGTATTTTGGTCTTTTTATAAAAATCTAACAAAAAATGTTAACATCGTTAGTCAAAATGACAAAAACATAAACGATTTACAAAACTCAAGCAAATTATGGAGACAAAATAAACGTTGGTACTCAAGTGTAGACAATTTGCAAAACTCAAGAACGAAAACCGAGTATAAATCAAATGCTAATTATGTTAAAGTGTATTGACTGCGGCAAACGTCATAAATGTAAAAATTTTAACTTTAATCAACTTTTATATAATAGTAATTTGAAACTAAAAGTTGATTACGTAAAATAGATAGTCTTAATTTTAAATATTACCCAACAAATTTAACATGTCACGTTTCAATGTATAAGAACTAGAATTATATGAAAATAGGTAGAAACTTAAAAATATGAATGGTTTGGATTGCTTTTAGTTCATTCGGTTAACCAAGAGTGCAAAACCGAAACCGATTTTTGGTTAATTTGGTTTTCGGTTTTGTCAATTTTCGGTTAATCTCAATTCGGTTTCATCGATTAACAATTCAATTCGGTTAATGGTTTGATTTACTATGTTTTACGTTTCATCCTGAAATGCCCATGGGCTGTTAGGTTGACCCGTGGAGCTGTATCACCATCCCTCGCTACTCTACATCCTACTCGCTCCAGGCCCTACTTACACCATTCTGCACTTGTGTGAACATAACAATCACTTCAACTAATTATGTCCAGACCATAGTCACAAGTTTCGCTACCCCACCCCACGAATAGCGAACCAGATCGCTCGTTCCGGATTCGGGTTCATTTGTGTACCAAACGACTTAAGATTCACGATCCGATTCGCTAAAATAAGCGAATTTCAATTTCAATGAAAACTGAACTAGTCTACTCTGATTTGTGAACCGGATCGTATGATTCGTGAATCCAATCAAATAGAAACATGATTGGTAATCAAAAAGGCATGTTTAGACTTTTAACCTTCTTAATTAATGATCATTTGCTTACTCTTCATAATATTTTTCCCACTATTTGATAATGGCGTCAATATCATTTCATCTCTTATAAATTAACATCTTATAATCCACTAAATATCTCTAAAAATATAATATAGATTGTTTTTATGGGATACGGCGTGCCACACTATATCGTATACCGTACCGCGTACCGAATTGACGTTCAGATTGAACCTGCCCCCAATGTACCGAATTTTAGAAATTAACAAACCACGTACCCGCTTCCGTACCACATACCAGAACGTACCGCAATCCATGTTACTATTGTCCAAACCAAAACCACCCTATGAACATGACAGAAACCAATATCAAGTAAATAAACGAAGCCATTCCAAACAAAAAACCAAAGGATTTGACAAATGTGTCCATCAGCTGCTACTTAACTTAAACCACTCAGGATCCCATAATCAACCCAACTACAATAAGGGCAATAACATCAAAGCTGTTCTCAACATACCCAAAAATTTTATAACTAAACCATACATTCTATTCTTACTCTTCAGTTTTCTTCTTTTTCTTATCTTTCTTTTTCTTGCTTGGTTTTTCAGCTTCGGCTTCATCTTCATCATCGGCTTCAGCATGCTTTCTCTTCTTTTTCTTCTTCTTCTCAACGTTCTCTTCTTCGTTCTGCACTTCAACAGCTTCTTCGGTTGTGTGTTTCTTTTTCTTCTTGTCTTTCTTTTTACCACCATCCTCATCTGCTGGTGCTGCTGCTGCTTCTTCGTCGTCAGCAACACCTTTCTTTTTCTTTTTCTTCTTATCTTTTTTCCCCTCGTCCGATGGAGGTGCTGCCATCTCTGTGTCTTTATCAGCCTCAGCTTCTATCCGCCCAAGAACCGAATCTGCTGATATATTATAAGTCTGCAAAACGATCCAAGATCAGTTTAGTACAACACCAAGTGAACATATATGAAGTAAAGGTGACAATTTTAATAAATTTACGCATGAACAGAGTCAAGCAGGTTGTAATTTCTTACAAACAGGTCGAATAATACCAAGTAAAATGATAGTTAAAAGGTAACAAGTTGAAAGTCAAAGCCAATGTTTAATGCACACAAAACCCTCCAGAATCTTCTTTATTCAAGATTTAGATCTGTATTGTAATGAATGTTATCACAATGTGTTTAACTTTTTACTTAAAAGGATGGGCAAAAACATGTTCCAGGCCAACTAAACCTTATTTCAATCTGAACCCATACTAAAAATGACACATTTCAACCCAAACAGGCCACTGGATTGTATAACTTATAATCGTATTGAGGATGAGTAAAAAACAGAAAAGCACCTTTGCAGGAGTGATCATTGCTCCGTCTCCTTTCTTGAAATCCTTGTTGTAAGCTTCAATCTTAGGCTTGCCTTTAGTCGATCCTGCGGAACGCCCGAGTTCCCGACCTTCAAGACTTCTTAATCTTGCTTCAAGCTAAAATGGTACAAGTAAACGTCAACGTTTTGTCCAAAAACACATCATATGATACAAATAATATCCAGAATACCTTGAGACGATTCTCCATCCCCATAGAATTATCTTGGTTGTCTCCAAGAGCATCACACCGAATAGCCAATGCTGTTTTAGCAGCAAGTGAACGTGAGATTTTCCCCTTATGTTTTGGTGCAGCTTGCCCAATTAAACTTGCATGATAAATAAGCCCATATTTAGGGGTTGCATGTTTTGTCTTCAAAGCCCTAAAAAGAGCCTTTTCAGCACCAAGAATCTGAACGGTGCTCCCCGGCTGTTTTGCAAGATTCAAGAGACTACCTCCATGTGCAATAAGGCGGGCACCAACAAGTTCTCCAACAATAGCAGTGAGATTTGGAGCAATTGTATTCATCCTACTTTTTAAATAATCAAACAATTGTGCTCTGTATTCTGAAAGAGATAATACTTGATCACACAGATCCTTAATATTTGCCAAATCAAGATCACTGACTTCAGTTCCCATGGAAACTACAGCCGCCTCTTTTAATTCAGCCTCAACTTCTTCGGATAGTATCTATTAATCATTTCAAATTCATTCAGATAAGATGATAACATGTTTTGTGTAAAAAAGCACAAAAGTGGGATATAACCTCAGAAAAATCAAGTTTTGCAGCATTTGTGCGGTAACCCATGAGTTTCACTGTCTTGGCATAAAGAATATTGTCTTGTACAATTTTAGCAAGCTCAGGAAAATGCCAACCGTACCACTCCCGAACCCTCATAGCATAAGTGTTAAGCTCTTTATCAAGATCGTCTAACAAACCAATGGCTTGAATTATCATAGTATCCACCTAGTACAATTATATAAAAGACATAACTTTTCAGAACCATTTCATACTAATACCACATTATTATTAAACAAGATGAAAGCTACCTTATCCGGGCTGAACTTAAGCTTGTATCTAGACAAACTATGAGATAAACCCAAGCTCATTGGAGCTAAATCCTGTGCCCCTAAACCAGTTATGAGTTCAGTCAACTGACTTCTTACTCCCCTCATAAGTTCCATAACAGCTTGGTTATGAACACAGTCAATTTGCTGCAACAACAGTTATACTGATATCAAAATCCACACACATTGAAATAAAATCACACTTTATTTAGCCAAAAGTACACCTTACCAGTTTTTCCTTGATAGCATTTCCAAGTTTAGAGTCTGCAACAGCTAACGACTCGCCGTCACAATGAGCGCGCAAGAACTTACGCAGACCTTTGCTGGGCTTGCTGTCAAGCAACAGAGTAGCTGCTGACAATGCTTCTGATGTGTTCTCAAACTTGGAGAAAGCCTTCAGCTTTACAACCTGTTGTTTTTCAAATTGAGTTCATAAGTACGTATTTAATAATATTCAGTAACAAACAATCTCCTACAAACACAAAATCGATAAACTAAACAAAGATGCACAACAATCAAATGCCTTAAACAATCATTCTACACACTTATGTTCATAAATTCATAGTCTAATGATTAACTTAAATGATTAACTTGACAAGCGAAATGAACTACTGAAACCCTAAATAACAACCTGTCGAGCTGTATCAGCAGATGAAAACTCCTTCCACAGATCCTACAACCACAAAACGAACACAATCAGAACCACACGAATACACGCATACATATCAAATGCATATACCACACACTCACATCGACTTTCGAAAGCTTTCCTTCATCCAACACTTTGAAGAGGGCAAAACCCGCGGGGGTTTCGAAAAGCACTAACATTGTGTTGATTTCTTCAAGTTAATCCTGAAAAGAACACATAAAGCAATGACTTTTGGGTATGATTTTGTGTATAAATCACGAGGTTAATGTTCAGGGGAGTATAGAGATTATAGAGATTGATGGTGTTACAGGAAAGTTGCGAACCCTAGGAGCCGTTTTACTTCAGAAAGAGTTGCTGCCGCAGTGATGAAGATGAGGGAATTAGGGTTTTAGGGTTTAAACAAAAAAAGAGGCAGTGTGTAGAATTGTGCATCAGGGTATGCTTTAAATATGACATTTTTTTCTTTTTTTTTTTAGCATTTTCTTTTTTTTATTTTATAAGTGAAAACATATTATCATGTTATTAGTTTTAGTTACTTGTGTATTACACGAAATGATAATTGTAAAATATTAAATAACATAAAAATAGAAATAATATCAAGTGCATTATATATATTAAACTAGGTTACCTCGTATATTACACGGATTGAGTACAAACGCATAATAAAATCATGTTTGAAGATAAAATATGATTATAGTTACGTACAAATAGTTACTTTAAGTAAATAAACATATGTATTTTTCTTAATTTTTTGTTTTATCAAAAATTATGATTTTTAAATATTTTGTTTTAAGAAAAATAATAAAAAAAGTTCATTGTATTCTGTTTTTAAAATGTTTTTGTTTTTAAAAAGCCTGTTTTTTTAAATAAATATATATTTTGTTTAATAAATTATATGTTTTTAATTTAAATATTGTATGAGTAATATTATTAGTATTCAATATTATTATTAGCAATATAAAAAAATAAGAAAGTAAGTATAATAAGTCTTACAATTATTTCACGCTTATTTTAGTTTTATTTATAGATAGATGGATAGTCTAAAAACTATTAATTAATTGATTATAGTTAGTAACAAAATGAAAAGTTACAGTATAATATTTTAATATAAAATATAATTAAAATTATATACATAATAGTCCAAAAAGTAAAACAGTTATACTATTTTTAACTCTCTTATCTAAATAGTTTCACTTTTAAACATCCGTTTTAAGATGTTTTTATATATCTTTTTTTATAAAAATATTTTTTAAAAACGCTTGTTTGTAATGATTCTTGATGTTTTAGTAAGACAGTTTTTAAAAAAATTTCACCAGTTTATAATGCTTTTTAGAAACAAAATGATTTAAAATATTTTATTTAAAAATATTTAATGTTTTAGAAGATTTCATATTATACAAAATTTTAGTTTTTTTATTTAGATTTTGATTAAAAGACTTGATTTCTAATTTCCTTAATAAAATCTATTTAAAAAATAGTTTGATTTTAAAATATTTGGGATAAGAGAGATAAATATAGCAATTAATATATTTATTTTTAATAAAAAAGAGAAATTTGTATTAATATCTAAATTATTATAATACCCTTTTTAAGAGAAAATTGATGTGTGGATGTCTAGAAATAATGACAAGTGGCAAAAAAGCAAGATAGAAGAAAGACAAGTGGCAAATAAAACCTTGTTTTATTAGATGTTATAGATAATACATAACAACTTCCGATCACTCCCTTTAAACTATATTTGTAGTAACATTACTAGGTTTAATATTATTATCTAAACCTGAGAGTTTCAATCTATCTCTACTTTGAGTTTCAATCTATTTGTAGTAACTTGTAACAAGCTGACTTTAACATCCGTTATTTTTTCAAGTTAAAACTCAAACCCGAACCCATTTTGAACTTCTATTATTAAATTGTTTTAATAATTTTAATGGATCAAATGCATTAAATGTGCAATTTATATTGTAAATTATTCATTTATGAAACATCTAAACAACTTGTAATTAGTTATGGATTATAAATAATTCTTTTTCATAAGGTTATAAAGTTTTTTAATCATTTTGCAATAAGTAATTAAATGAAAAAGTCTTATTACAATTTATAATGTTATAAAATAAAATTTTAATAAACTTATAAAGCTTTATTAGTAATCATCAATTTAAATTATTAAGTGAAAATAAATAGTCAAATTATAAAGTTTAAAAGCTTTACAAAAGTTATGAAGATTAATAAATAATTAATTTGATATATTATTCAAATTAGTTTTATAAGTCTATAGTTCATTTTGTAATTTCTAAAATTTAATCTAAAACCTTTTATATAAAATGATAACCTCTTAAACTACAGGGACCAAAAGGGTAAATATGGATTAAAACCAAACTTTCCCCCACCGTTGGCCTCCCTGTCCTCCGGCGACTCCTCCGGCGACCACCTTGCACCCGAGATGCTCATTTTAGACGATTAAATCATTCATTAACTCTTAGACATCGGTTTCGAACCTATGATCCGTCTTAATTGAAGTTTAATCGGGCAATTCATGCATATGTACTCGAACCGAACCTACAATTGAAACCCAAATCAGTTTCGTCTCAATAACCAATCAATTGTCTAATTAATACATCCAAAAACGTATTCTTAATCAATTAGAATGAATGCACAAAGTTAATTTCAGTTGAAACCGTAAGTTAAACATCGAATCATACTCGAAACAACCGAATCAAACTCATAATCCGTTAATAGCGAAATCGATCAAATCATTACTAATTAACAGAGGGCTTTTTCTTATCATCGACTTTTGAATCTACCTGCAAAGCCAATTTGAATAACAACAACGTTTACACCTTGAATCAGCATCCACGTAATCGCGACGGTTCTTGCTATCGTCTTCATCAAATCCGAACTCAATCATGTAAGTTTCACATATCTATATACTCGATTTCACTTAGGGATCAAAAGCCTTAAGTTGGATTCCATTAACAACTTCAAATTCATGTTCAATTTGGATCAAATCAAGTTAGGGTTTATATGAAATTGGGGGATTTAAAAACTGATGTTTTTAAACATTTAAAGGAGCATCTAATCAGATTTGGGCTTCTAGCCCAACCGGTTAAGACTCCACTTTCATCCAACCGATGTCGGGGGTTCGAACCCCACCCTCGACATTTATTTTTTAAGTTATACTAATGTATTTTTAAATCAAAGTAAAAATTAATTTGTTAACTAAAACATTTCAGAAATTAGTAAATTTATTTTAAAGGTTATAAAACTCATGATTTTAAATTTAAATACCTTATAAAGGATAATAAAGGTTATAAAACAATATTTATGTGATTTAAATGTTATAAACTTTTTATGGTTCAAATGTAGATTATTTAAATATTATAAATCTATATGTTAAATAAATAATTATTTAAATAGTTAGTTGAATAGTTATTTAATAATTAATTCATGTTTTATCATAATTAGTTTATAAATTTACTTCTTAAACAATTACTTAAATTCTTGAAATTTATAAAACGATATAATTTACTATTATTCTTTATTTAAGGCTTTGATATTATAAGACCTTTATAAAAACATTATAAAATGACTTTAAATAATTTTGCAAGTCATTCAATTATCTTTACCAAATGTTAGATAATAAGTTATTAAGTTAATTATTCTTTCCACACATTATATTTAATTTTTATTAAATCAATAAATTAAATTATTGAATCATTCTTTATCACTTTCAATCTTAATTGATCTATACCATTTTCATTGGACCAAAACATAATCGATTCTAATTGACTTAATTATTAAAACCCCCAAATTCCAAACGAAACCCTAATTTGTATTTAGTCGCTAATCTTATCTTTATTCTAATCCTAAGACACCAAATCTTATGTTGAATCGTGAAAGAATCGTTAGAACCATCTTATCTTCTTATTGTTATCATAAGTGCAACTTATAGCACGTAAGTTTTCCATGTGAGTTCTCCATGCCCCCTTTTACTTTATTTCACACCTTTTGGGGTTAAACATGTTAACTTTATCAACTTACACTTGTAAACATCTTGATACTTGTAAATGCACATGCAATTTATCTTTACCTTTTTGTCATGGTTATTTGTGTTATTGTAAGTCTTATATGACATACATATTTTGTTTACAATCATTAACTATTGCTATCTTGGTGATGTCTTAGATCTTTGGGCCTGACAAGCCTATTTGGTGCTTAAGCCAATGTATCGTCGGCTCCTGATGACGTATGACTTGTTCATCATGGGAACCAAGTACACTTAGCCAATCTTATAAATTTGTAATCAACTCGAGGTTTGGTTGTAACTATATGTGTTCTATAAACTTGCTAACTCATAACCATTGACATGAATTGCTAGTTGTAAATCTTTTTATTTATATGTACGTTCAATTCATCGAAACTCACAAACTTTCAAAGTTGACCCTTTATTTTTAACAAGTTTCAGGTTTGTTACTTGAAGATCTTTTCGTGCTCATAAAGGCTTGGACTTAGTTTAATTAAACATCTTATGTTGTTGATTATATCTTTGTTGTATTTTAATGATTTAATTGTCTAGTATTGTATAATGAAAAATGATATTTAATATTATTCCAACTTAATTAGTTCCATGTGCTATGAACAATCGTTTCATATTCGTCCGCCCCGATGATTCCGCCGTCGGTTGGGGTGTGACACTGCCAATGCGTAAAAACATGTTATTTTAAGTATAAACCGAATATTGACAAAAATTGACCTTAACTTTTGCTTATTGTCAAAGTGAAACATGGAGTCAAAAGAAATTATCTTCTTTTAAACTTGAAAGTGTCAGGCTATGAAAATTCATAATACCTCTAATTAGTTGTTGATTCTTATTTATTTAACTAATGTAGTAAACCCGTGTATTACACGGTTGAAAAAATGAAATCTTAAGTATAATGAATTTATGAAGTATAAAACAATATTCTATAATAAGCTATGATTAAAATTACTTATGAGTAATAATTATAAGTAATAAATAATGATATCAATTTTTTTAAACTTTTGTTTTTAACCTTTTTTCATTAAAAAAACATTTTTTTCAAAACAAAATGTGTTAAAACTATCATTTTTTAAAATTTCTTATTATAACCTCTAAGTTTAATTATTTTTCATTTATAAAATTTTTACATTTTAAACTACCAATTTTAAAATATTTCATATTTTTTAAAAAGTTTGATGTTTTAGAAAAAAATTTTATTTTCTAGAAATGTATTTTCTAAATATAAAATTAATAAAAATATATATTTCTTAATTAATTAAAAATTATTTTTAATCTAAAAATGAATTAATATTATTTAATTTTTTATTATTTATGTAATCATTTAAGAGTAGAGAGATGTGGAAAAAACAAACTTATGGGGCATAGAAATATGTCAAGTGTCCCCACAAGTTACTTTTTTAGTATTCTATATAAATTAGTTTATAAACTCACGTATTCACGATTTGAATAAAAATATTAAATTAATATTTATTTATTAATAAAAATTAAAATATAACTGTATGAGATAATATATTACTGAAATTACGTATAATAGTTAACTTAGGTAATAAAACAATAATAATATATTTTCAAACTTTCATCTTTAAAAAACATTTGCTTTAAAAAAATATTTTTTAAACAATATAACTTTTTCAAAGTCCTTTGCATTAAAAATTCTTAAATTTTTTTTTAGAAAAATAAATTAAAAAAAAACATGTTTTTAAATTATTAAACATTTTGCTTCATAATTTGAAAAAAGATATATATAATATTTAATATTTAATGTATTATTAAATGGTTAACTTTCAACACATTTACAATGTCTAGGTGTAGCTTAGGTGGAGAGGAGAAAAAAATATCACATGACACATAGAAAATTTTGTTTTATTAAATTAGATTGTACATGTCTAAGTCGAATTTACAACAATAATAATAGTATTTAAATATAATTGATTTTTAAACAGGTCGAGTTAGATTGCATTTTAAAAAAAGTCTCGGTTACATCCATCGGATATTGTGGGCCAACCCACTGGTATAGAAAAAAGGCTTAGCTAATTGCTAAGACTCAAACAAAACATCCAACCAAGAGCATTCACGTTAGTTCTTTCGTCTTGGTTCTCATTTTTAAAGTATACAGTAAAAATGAATAATTATATAAATTTACTTCCACATTAGACGTCTCATCCCTCTTTTCACCCCTTTTTACTTATAACGACGCACAAATAGTATTAAAAAAATAATAAGTATTGTTTGATTAAAATAAAAAAATGACAGAGAACGATATATAAAATGTTTTGCAAAAGCAAATGATAAATTTAAAAAATGATAAATTTTAGTTATAACCATCAAGATTGGTAATCTATTATGAATGCTCTAAGTCATTTAAATTACAACACATTTGCACCAATTCAACCACTAGGCGTTGCCAATTAGCTCATGGTTTGTGATGCGACAGTGTCTTAATGTCTTTACAGATCTCTAATGCACATAACGTCTTTATTTGGAAAGCCTTCTTGTTCCTCATCCTCCAAATGCTCCGCTGTGTGACAAGAAAAAACAAATTGATTAACTTGCCCTTTCTCGTTTGAAGATATCACAAATGGGCGACGAAAGGTAAATGATATCGTTGTTGAAGTTTACTTCAATTAGCTTAATTAGTCACTATGTTGTAAAAGATGGTCCAAAGTCTTCAAGAATCGTTGCATAGGATACAATCGGATGAACTCATAAATATCCCTTTCATTGAAATGCATCTTGAGTTGAAAGTCGATTGAGAGGCACCCTCCAACCAAAAAAGTTTATTATTATTTTGAGTTTGTTGTTTCATTTGTACCTTGAGGATTTCACAAATAAATATTGTAGATTAACCAAGCTTTTTGCCAAATATTTTTAATAGAAAAGATGTTCTTCCATGTTATCGTAATGCTGAAATTGATAGGAATAAAAGAGTGTATATGAGGGATTTAATGTGAAGAGAAAATTATCTTAAACCAAATAAAGGTATTATTCGTCTTGGCCCGACACCATTGTTTTACAAAAAGATATAAGTTCATGTCTTGAAATGAAACCTAGAGTCGTGACTTTGTTCCATGAAACGTAGTGCATTTTCTTAAAGGAAAATTTCCAAATTAACCAATTGACCAATTCAACTTACGAAACTAATCATTGACCATTCAAATTACAAAATTGGACATTTGATTATGACCCTCGCCACCAGAGAGGAAAATTCATGAAACATCGCCCACGTGGAGTAAATTTCCCTCGTCCACGTGTCCGTACCTCGCCCACGTGTCCGTATATTAATAAAATATAACAAGCGAGGGTCTGTCAGCCTAGGCGAGGGATTTCACCCATCCCTCGCCCACGTCAGCGAGGTCACTCTATTTTAGGCGAGGGATTGGACTTAATCTCGCCCATGTCAGCGAGGGTTTCGAAAATTTAGGCGAGGGGCGAAAGAAAAATGAGACGAGGGATGGATTCGGCGAGGGACAAAAGCTGAGAAAAGGACAACATTTGAGGCTTGGTGCTCGCCACGAAGCGAGATTCTTAAGCAGTTTCTTTCTTTCATTTTGCTTTTACTCACCTTCACCTTTGACTTTTAACACTTTGTTATGAAAATAAATAACCATATTTAATTCAACAATAAAAACTATAGACTATTTAAAAGTTACAAAATAATTTATAAACCATTCTGAAAATCTAGCGCTTAACAAAAACATATAAATTTGTATTAATAATAATAGAAGTTAAAATTAAGGATATTGTGTAAACATATCAAAGATGAATATTATTATTATTATTATTATTATTATTATTATTATTTTAAAGTTTTTAAAGAATTTATTTGTTCTTTGTTTTATCCTTTTTATATACTAACTATGAAAGAGGATATATATAACAACAAATAAAAAGTGAAAAAAAATAAAAATCAAAAATATTAAATAACAAATATTATGTTACTTTTAGTTTCAGATAAAAGAAAAAAAAATAACATTTTGTTTTTTCTAGACAAACAGATTTTAATATTGTAAAATTTGTCTTTGGAAATTTACTTTCAGATCAAGTTTCTAAATTTTGTTATCATCTAGGACTAGACACTTATCTTGTTTTTATTTATATTATAACTCCTAAATATTATACAGCTTTCAACAATGCTATAACTTTTAACACAACACAAGCAATGAATTGATATAATATATATAGAGTTAATTTTAATTTTGTTTCCTAAGGTTTGATTAAAAAAACTATTTTCTTTTAAAAACTAAAAAAATCAAATTACCCTAAAAAGTTTTATTTGTTGTTTTAATTTCACTTCAAAAATTTTATTATATTGAATAAAGCTGAAACAACTAATAAAAATTTTGTACTAAAATTAAAATAATTTATTTAATTTTAAAGGAAATCAATGTTTTAATATTTTAAACGAAAATAATTATTTTAGGGAAAATCAAATTACCCTAAAATGAGTATACGTAGACATTTTATACGATAATCGTATATAACTTTGAATTTTCAGTTTTGAAGAAATCATATATTTTAATTCATCAAACGTTATATTACTAGATAAACTAAAAAAATGTCTAACACATTTACCTTTTAATGGTAGATATCTTCGACACCGTTTACAAAATGTCATTTACCACCACTGCATAGTATGATATTAACTGACATTTTTATAAGTTTAAAAGAATTATAAGAAGAAGGTTTTTTTGAAAGAATGTAAGATTTGTTAAGAGTTAATATGGTATTTATAGAGGAAAATAAAATTATATTAAATTTTTTAGTATTAAAAAACATTAAATATTAAAATAATAATAATAAATATTAAAAAAATCTCGGATTTTTGTTTTTTTGTTTTTTTAAATTGGGCGAGGAGTGGCATTTTCGTAAATTTGGGCAAAGGAAACTCATAATCCCTCGCCTAGTCAGCGAGGGACTGGTTGTATGTCACACCCTCAAAATCCACATGCGGAGTTTAACCGCGAGGCGTGTGAACAAACCAGGATCACAGTCAATAGTTACTCAGAACGACTCTATATGCAATAATAAACCAAATCAACCAAAGTAAAACTTGAAAACTGTGCGGAAGCGTATAAATAAAACAACCCAAAGAAATAGAAAAGTAATTTGTGGCAAAACATGTGCCAACCCAAGAAACA